>JAUTXW010002730.1:0-48306 GCA_030620095.1 Kuschelorhynchus macadamiae | reverse complement strand
TAAAGTATTAACATTTCAAGATAGATATTTGAATAAGGCTGATGGAACAATTCCGGATTAACTTCGGAAGGAAAAAGCAAATTTTGTATTTGTGGAGTAAGCGCTAAAAGTACGTGTTTATAAAAACATCTGCTTGGCTCTGAGCATTGAAAACCGAATAATTTTATAAATTTATTATAACGCGTCATAATTTCTAAAAATTGTATTATTTATTTAAAATAATACGAATTATTGTTATTATTATTATATTATATTATATTATAAACGTATGATAATTTACATAAAACGCACAAATGGAGCAGTTAGTTCCCAAAATGTACGTTTCTGAAGTACCGAAAAATCCAGATTTTAGTATTAATTGCAGGAGTCAATGTTTGGTGTGGAATTTAGGGATTATTGGTCCCTATTTTTTATGAAAATATATGGATCAGAACAAATATTTAAATGTTAACCTCTGTGATGCTAGACTACTTAGATAGTATACCCTTAGATAACCGTCAAAATGTTTTTTTCAACAAGATGGCCACCCAGCTACAGCAATAAAATTGTTCGGAAATGGTTAGACAGATATTTTCCTCAAAGTGGGATCGTGAGTCGTTATGATCCAATTTCTTGGCCACCACGGAGTCCACACAATTATTGATTTTTATTCTTAGGGATGTTTAAAGCAGAATGTTTATGCAAATCCCCTCAATAATAATTTAGATGTTTTGAATGACCGAATTCGAGAAACAATTTAGAATATTCCGATTCAGGAAATTCATAACAGTTACAAGGCATTTATTAAAAAAGTAGAAATGTTTGCAGAAGTAGGTGGTGCTACTTTTGAATAATTTATCTACTCTATTTTTTTATTCTTTTTATAACTCATTAACCACTTAATTTTTCAAATATGTTTCCCATTTCTTATTCTTAAATTACTTCACACCCTGTATAATATATTGAATAAATAATAATGTTTTAAAAAGTTTTTTAATGTATTAATTCAGTAATTTCATAAAATTACTTTCCCAGTGCAATTTTTTAATTTACGTATGTTTTTTAGAGGTATGTATAATAAATTACAAAAGTAATACTAGTATTGCCTGTTTTTTGGGGTATTTAAAGAAGAAAGTATATGCGAATCTCCTCGTTTAAAAAAACCAAGTTCGTGACACCATTTGAATTATTCCGTTTCGTGATATTCACAACAATTATAAGGCTTTTATTCAAAAAGTAGAAAAGTGTGCAAAAGTAGGTGGTTCTACTTTTGAATAATTTATTTGTCCAATTTTATTGTTCTTTGTGTAATTCATTATTTAAATAATTTCCATTTCTATTTCTTAAACTATTTCTTTGCCAACTCTGTATATTATATTGAATAAATAATACTGTTTTTGAAAGTTTTTAAATGTATTCATCATATAATTAAAAAAAAGTAAGTTTCTCAGTGACATTTTTTTAATTATGAACTCCCCTTAGCACCTTGTATAATAAATTGCAAAAGTAATATGTTTTTTGCATGTTTTAGCCTAAGCAGGAATTTTTATAAAGAATGATTTTTTAAAACAATTTTTTTAACATATTAGTCAATAATCATCTGAAATGTTTTATAAAAATTAGCCCTTGGGGAATATTTATAACTAATATTTATTATCTATTATAGGTTGATATATCTGAAGTTTATTGCCAAAACAAGAATAGTAGCATAGATGCTATCAAAGAGGCCTGCGCAGTTTCATACATCTCTGTGTGGATACCTGTTGTTCTTGGAGTGTTCCTAAGTTTTGCTATCGCTTTTATAGTATATTATCGCTACCAGCAGAAAATAGTACTTACATTGAACGTCTTTTGCTGCAACTCGGAATATTCAGATGAAGACAAACCGTACGATGTCTTTATAAGCTACGCCATTCAAGACGAAGAGTTTGTGACTATTCATATTCTACCTAAGCTAGAGCAAAGGCAGAAACCTCTTAGGGTTTGCATTCCCGTTAGAGACTGGAATCCAGGGGAACTTACTTCTGAACAGATTTTTTACAGTTTATTAAATTCAAAAAGGACGTTAGTGGTTCTGTCTAACAATTTTCTGGAAAGTGTTTGGGGTAAATTAGAATTTAGAGTTGCGCATAGCCAAGCAATAGCTGAAGGACATGCAAAAGTTATTGTAGTTAAATATGGCGATTTAAATGTAAGTAAATTGGATGAAGAATTAGATATTTACTTGCAGACCAACACATATATTCAATGGGGTGACAGATTTTTCTGGTACAAATTAAGGAAGGCTCTTCCTATATCTAGGGTTGGCTGTGAAAGAAGGAATAGTAAATGCATCTCCCACATCAATTGTTCGCCTAGGAGCATCAGCAAGTAAACTGCAGTAAAAAAACATCGTATGCCACAAATTACTTACCCTTATAACTTATTTTTATTAAGATATTAAAAATCAAATTTGGTCGCTTAAATAATTTTACATAATTTTTCAATTTTTCACCTTATGTTTGCGTATCTTAAGTCGTTGTAAGTACTACCATATGTCATTTGGACATGAAATCTAGAGTGTTAAGTCCATGTAATTTAGAAAAAATAAGATTATTTCCTCTCTAAACACTTTTAAGATGATAAAAATATTCCAATATAATTAATTTAATATTCAGCTCAAGTTGTTTATTTTGCTGTTTATGCGTTTCCCTGGGGTCAGATGGTCAGTTGGCTTGACACATCTATTTACCCAGTTTCAGGTATTCACGTGTTAAATTTCATAAAGAATACTTCTTTATTTAGACAACATATAATAAGTAAAAAGGGTGTGCGGGAAGTGGGACTGGAATTCATCTTCAAGGAATAGGGAAAGGAATTTACATCTGGGGAATGTCAGCCAAGCGAACTCTACAGGTTATGGAGGAATCCAAACAGGCACATAGTCAGACATTAAGTTTGGGAGGGATCCATATCTGTCAACAGTAATTCAATGAATAAAAAAGAAAACAAAACCCGTCTTACTAAATACAGTTCAGTGCTCCCTGAAGCAGTGGCGGCTCGCCAGGGGACGCGGGTGAAGCGCCGCTTCACGTACATTTGCCAATCAATTACTTAAAAATAAAAATATTTAAAAATATTAAGCGTTTCATAATCTAAATTTTTATTATAATCGTATGTATTACATAAATTCACATTATTTACTTAATTATACTATTATTTTCTGTCAAAATTAGTGCGTTGAGGAATCACAATCAGCAGTAACAAATTCCGCATCAGACTCCCCCACACGCCGGCTTTCGCGCTTAGATTTGTTTACGGCAGTTGCTATGCAAACGCAATGGTGAATATCTGTAAGCCAAATAGAGATGGGAGCGGCATAAAACTGCTCCTGCAGGCTGCAGGCGCTTATTCGCTTGTTGTCAAATGCTAAAGTTTTAGTACGAATCCAAGATGGCGGAACTAATTGGCGGGTTAATAAAATATTTAAAAATTCAGCCTAAAAAACAATTTAACGGAGTGATTTCTAATTTGTGCCATAACTAATTGTGATATAAAGATGAACTAGTAAAACTGTGGTTCGAATTCATACGTTTTATCAATTCCGTCGATTTGTCTATCTGTATGTCAGCTCGCGGCATAGCTTAAAAACTACTCATCAGATCAACCTCAAATTTTAGTCAAAAATTAAGAGTCATATGGGGATGGCCTGGTAATATTTTGGTAAAAATCCAATATGGTAAAACAAAATGGCATCCTAGTAAAATGTTAAAAAAATTATTAAAAAACCAGTGATCCAACTTATCTCAAATTTTGTACAAAAATCAAGTATTATGTAGAAATCAACCGGCAAATTTCTTGTACGAATACAAGATGGCGGAAAAAATGGCGGCTTAATAAAATATTTCAAAATCCAGCCTGAAAAAACTGTTTAATAGACTGATTTCAAATTGTTTGCCATAACTAATTATTGTATAGAGATAAGTTACTAAAACTGTGGTTCTAATTCACAGATAGCGGAAGAAAATATATATATATATATATATATATATATATATATATATATATATATATATATATATATATATATATATATATATATATATATATATATATATATATATATATATATATATATATATATATATATATATATATATATATATATATATATATATATATATATATATATATATATATATATATATATATATATATATATATATATATATATATATATATATATATATATATATATATATATATATATATATATATATATATATATATATACTCCAAAATGACTTTGCTCGATCTTTAACGAAACTTTCAATTTTTATCCCTTTCCTGTCCCCTCTGTGTAATTGCAAAGTAAATATATTATCAAGTAGGTTCCTCCCATCCTCTGACCAGATCAAATAAAAAAACTGATTGAAAAAAATTGTTAAATGCGAATAAATAATAAAAAGAAAGTACTAATTATTATTATGTTTTACAAAAATAAGTTTAAATTTCTATCACGCCGCCCATGCTTCACAAGGAAATCGCCGACTGTTGACGGATATTTAGTTTTTATGTTGTCTCAATTGACTTTAGATACACTTTAGTAGAGGAATTGAGGGTTAGTCTCGCTTTCCACACTACATTTTTGATTGGTCCACCCCCACTCCTCGCACCTGTCCTTGTCCACACCCACTTGTCTTGACTCCACCTGATTTTTCCCCACTCTTAAACTCTGTTCTGACCTGTGCCTCTGGAGGGAGATGTTTATCTAAGTGTTAGCAGCCAACAGAGCAATTCATTCTTACTGTATTACTACACTATAGTATTTTAAAAAGCAACGATATTTATTAATATATTAATTAAAATGAGTAGTTGCCACGTATTTTTACAAGATTCTAGTGATGTGTATCTTGAAAAAATGAAAAAAATTTGTTCCATCTATGAGGATGAAGTGTTGTATTTTAATGTTGGGGGAAGAAATATTTTTGATATTAAGCAAGAGTGGATAAGTAAAATAGATAAAAATAATTTTGAAGAAGAACAAGAAGACATTGAACATGAGGTTACAGAACAATGCGAGTTGTGGTGAAGAAGGACATGTAAATAGAAACAAATAGTGCTAGTGATGCGGTAAAAGAAGATTACCTACGTCGTGAAGTTTGTGTATTTCAAAATTATGCTGTGATAATATACACAAAAATTAATATTTATCAACAATGGTATTGCGTTTTTGTTCTGGGAGATACGAATTCAATAGTGTAACTATAGACTCTGTAATAAATGTTGGTTAAACATCAACACTAAAAAGATATTTGTCTTTTAATAACAATGAAACCAAAATGCTAGATGGTTTCCCAACAGAAACAAAAAAGATAGAACTTTGGTTGATGATAAAGGTAGATTTAATGTATCTATACCCCTAAAAATTTTACTTGGATCCTTCAAGGATTATAAAAAAAAATATTTTTAAACATGAAACAAGCAAGATTATTTATAGATGTAACGGAACACAAAATACTTGAATATCCAACTCCAAAAGTTACGTTTGAAAAATTATACAGCTTGGGTTAACGAAAATATTAGAAACACACAAGGATATGTTGTTAGGATTCCGAAGCTGCGAATGTGTTGAATATTCTGAATTACCTGAAGAAACGCGTCATACATGGGTTGTAAAAACAACTAGCGAACTAGAAACGCCACGTCATGCTGTTATTGTATTCCAGGTAGATCGAAAAGGAAAAGTACAGAATGACATGAGTCAATTTCATAACGTTGATCTAACAAACATAAGATATTTTTAAATTCTGAGAGATATCCATATCCTGATTTGTATTTGAATTTTAAAGATAGCACATTTTCTGCTCTCTATAAAATGTTTGCCAATTTTAGATATTCTTACTATGGATTGGACAAGTGAACCGATTTTTATCGCTGATACATTTAAGACAACTTCACCTATTTCACACATTGATTACTCTCATCAGAAGAAATCGCTTTAAAGTGGTTCTGTATTTATGAGGGTTGAATTCGAATCAAATGAGAGTATTTAAAAAAATACCGCTACTTACTATCTAATCCTACATGACAAAATGTTTAGCTATAATCCTCTATCAAAAATAGTTAAACAACTTTATTGCGCATGCGTCAGTTATAATATTTATAATTTAATACAACGAAATTTCCTTTATTATGGATTATATGCATCGGTTAATTATTTTTTAACACAAATTACAAGAGCTGAACAAACAAATAAGGGAATATCAATTAAAATTTGAAATGGTGAAAACATTACGATGGGTTTAAAATCAGTCACCACATATTTAAAGCACCCTTTCCCTTAAATTATTTACCATCAAAACTATACAGCAGCGCTCTTTGGCTAATGATGAATCATTATTGTATCGATTGGAATGAAGGATTTACTACCTATCATAGATGTCGAGATGTTTTCAGAGATTTAACTGAGGAAGTCAACTTTGTCTAAGTCGGGGGTGAAGAAAAGGCTGTGTTTGTCAGAAAATATTCTCTAAAGCCAGTTGTTGAATTTGATGAACCGCCAGCTTTACAGACATTGCAATCTTGCTGCTTTTATCATCAGAAAACTCCATGTGTTTGTACATTAGCATCTGTATAACTATTATTTTATGAAATAAAACACTATTTGTTTTAAAATATATTTGTTTTATTTCTTAAATATTTCCTAATACGTAGTATATGTTCGCTTAACTCTAATTTTTTTAATTCATGTATAAATTTTCTTTCATTTTTACTTTTAAGAAAATATATACATTGTTGCACATTAACACAACACCTTTTTATAGATCGTGGAGGTTCATCTATACAATCACCCTCTTAAATATGAGTGCAACACGGCTAATTTAAATGTAATTCCTTGCCACGTCGATAGCGTTTTGATAGCTTTCCCCAAATTTGTATTAACTCCACTGACTCGAGAGCTAGCGAGACTAACCCCCCAATATTATCTCCTAATAGTTATATTATAATGGCAGGTGATGCTTCTAGAACTGAAATGGGAATTTTCTAAATTCTTTATGTAACCAGTTTTAAAATTATTTTAAATCTTTTTTGCTGTACTTGTGAAAGGTTATAAGATATAAAGAAATTTTAGTTACAGTTTTAATAATCAGTTTGTTTCGGTTGGGATTATTTTTCCGAACGTGTCCACATATGGTTTTCTAATAATCACAAATAAAACACAAATCTCGTATTTCTATTTTATAGAGAACATGCCTTTTTTATAAAGCTGTGATGATGTTATTACTTTCGTAATCGCAACAAAAAAGCCAAATTTGTATGAGAGAATTTAATCGAATTATACGTTTGTATTCAAGTGTTTGCTTTAACCTCTGACAGCTAACTGATGGAGTGATAAAAGTGTTACTTCTTACATAGTGGTTTAAAACTAACCCTATTTTTTTAAGTTTTAGCCTCACAACTAATCTAATATATTTATGGTAATATTTCTGATACTGTTTCCATTAACTAGGAGATGAATTAAGTGCCCAGGTTCTACGATATGCTATATCCAAGATCTACAGATGGTGTAAACTCGTACAATGTGTGTGAAAGATTACTGGTGTAATAAGAACCAGAAATAATATTACACTCTATTGTATGACAACCACTTGTACTATTTCTACACGGAGATCAGATTCGTGAAGTAAATTAGCCGTTAATGTTTTTTGTGAATATCCTAATAATTTTCCAATACTGCCGTCTGGTTGAAAATGTATGTTGCAAAGGCACTTTAACTCACATTTTTGCGTATTATTATTAGGTTTTAGAGATTAAAAGTCTGTTTCTTTTCACTAGCTAAATGTTTTTGCAGATACTATAGATATCAGTAACCTCGTATGATCCTGTAGGAATTTCCACTGCTTGAATTTTACCATTAACTGTACAATAAAACTTGTTTCGCCCGGGATCCATGTTTGGAATATAATTCCAAGTGCTAAGCTAAATCAGATCTAGAGAATAACTATATTTAGGATCTAGTTCTCTGGGTGGATCAGTATCAACACTGAAACAGCTAGATCGACCTTTCAACGTGAACGTCTGAGAGATTGACTTTATATCATTTTATTATTATTATTATCATAAAGAAAAGACAATACAAGATGTTCATATTTGTATGTGTTATATGTTTGGTACTCAACATGGTTAAAAAAATTATAATTTTTAAAATAGTGTGCAAGTTCTTCTGGTGGACTTGTTTTCTTGTAAGCTACTCAGTGAGTTCCTGTTCCTTTATACCAGTCTAAATTAAGCACACCACATACGTTTTTTCTAGGAACATTTGGTACAGTATCTCGCATAAAAACTCTTCTAAAATTAGGTAATTTCAAAATGAATGAGAAAATCGTTTAATGTCTCGATCTGTGAGTGCTCTTTTAGTTAGCTTTATTAGGATTTTTTTTGTTCTTTTCTTCAAAAATAACTCACATCCAGTTTTGTGCTTTGTTAAATATACACTACTGCCTTTCTTCTGCAAAGCAGTAGCCTCCATCGTTTCATTATGTATTTTCGCTTCTTTGAGTTTTTCCTGTGCTGAACGCATATCGTTGACCTCTCTAGTGACCCCAGCAGTAGTATAGAATAGGCGTTACTTGGACACTTCGATGGCATGCCCGTACCATTCACCTGGCTCACCTGTCTTCTTCGTCATAGCTATCTTCGGCAGTGTTTGCTCGACACTCTCACCTGTCTGTCACACCTGTTTGGCTCACCTGTCTTCGGCACTCACCTGTCTTAGGCACTCACATGTTAGCCACACCCATCTGACGTCATCTGTCACTTTGAATCTCCCGCAACAGCCAATCTGTCCCAAACTAGGTGTAAACATATTGCTGGTGAAATTGAGTTAAATGTAAAAAAGTGTATTTGTGGAGAATCGAACTCGTGATCTCGCGTATGCAAGTCCGAGATGATAGCCCCTAGACCACTTGGGAACTGGTTAGAAACGTTTAAAAGGATGGTATATACAAAACTAATATGCTCTTATGAATGACCTGTTTATTGTAGAAGTTATAGGGGGCATATGGTTTAGCCTAGCTAGCTAGCCTCACCCGGAGCACGCGGGAACAAAAACAAACAAACAAAAAATAATAATAATTTTGGTGGTTTTGTTTACACACGACATGAGTGTGTGTGTGATGAGTTATAGCCGGGCATATGGTTTAGAGCCCACCTCAAGAGCCCTCCGAGTCTAGCCGAATTCTTATTTTTTTTTAGACACGTGAAACGTAATACATATACAGAGTTTAGCGAATTGATAAGAGATTATTTTTTATTTTTCTGTTAATTATTAAAATTAACAATAACATGTTCGACGTAATACTAAAGGTCAGATTCGCTGATAACAAAAGTTCAAGTATGTAGATACGGTGATCTTTGGATCTCATGGTAGTCGTTCACGAACTAGACTGGTGGTAATATATCCCTGTTCCAGTCGACAGAACGTGTCAAAAGTGTAAAGGGAACTCAATATCTTTAAACATCTGTTCGTTTTGCGGCTGTGAAAAATTTCACAAAAAGGTTTACGGACAAAAGAGAATTAAGGCATACCGTTTTGCATCATTTAAGAGAAGAGTACGAAAGAAGGAGAAGGTTGCAAAATAATGAGTAAATTTGTTTTACTTTTCTTTGGTATTCTCTTCAATTGCTATGTCTTAAAGTTATCCATTAATAGTCAACCAACGACGACGACGACGACAGAGAGATATTATCCAGAAGAGCGCAGTTATAATTTTGTTTTAATTAATAATAGACGATATTATATTTTGAGATCTGTAAGTTTAAGGACATTTCAAGACACTGGTTATAATGTATGGTTTCACATACAGTATGATTTAATAAAACCTGATAAATACGTAAAGCCAAACGATAAAATATTTAATTTGGCTAATCAGCAAATAGGTCTAGTGCCTCACTTAAAAGACGATGTATCAAACTTAAAATATGTTCCTGCAGATATATCTTGCAACTGGTATACTGTCAGATATTTTCGAAATAAAAACATTTATCTTGAAAATAATCCTGTAGCACTAAAAGACATTTTTAGTGCACATTCCACTGTTTACTGCAGTGGTCAGACAGAATTGGGAGCTATTTTTAGTGTAAATTCTTCTGTTTACGGTACATGTCAATTAGATTTTTATTATAATAAAACTCTGTACGTAAACAAAATGTATTTTGAAAGAATACATTTTTTATGTCAAATATGTAATTGTTTAGTACAAAAAAAATATTAATAAGCACTTTAAACATCTAATAAAATTATTAAAATATTGTGATACTTGTTTAACGAATTATGTATTTTGTGTAAATAGTATTAGTTCTATAATTTTAATATTAAAATAGAACAGTATAAAAATATATAATTAATAATTAAAATAAAAAAAAACTACTATGGTTGTTTTATTTGTTTTTAGTTTTAATTAGTGGGTGTGATGTAAATTCTCGTGATTTTTATTCACCAATGAAACCAATAATTTAGACCAAAACGCGAATAATAAATTTTTACCTCATTATGATGCTTTCAAATCTACCTCTTACATCATGTACTTGGATGCTACCAACTTATATGATGCAGCCATGTCTCAACATCTCCCAACGGGTAGTTTCAATTGGTTAGAGGATGCCGAAGTTCAAAGTTTTGATTTAAACGTAGCCAAAGATGTAAATACTTGTTATATTTTAGAAGTTGATCGATCTTGAACAATTTGATAGAACATATTTTGGCTGCATTCTATCAAGCCAGAGCAGTCTAAGGCTAATATTTCAAAATTAATTCCAACTTTAAACAGAAAAGAAACATATATTATTCGTCTTCAAAATTTGCGACAGTGTTTAGACAACGGGTTAGTGCTCACTAAAAAATTCATCGCAGTAGTTATAATAGGGGAGCGCCTCCTCCTCCTCCTCTTCCTCTCTCTCATGTCCCTAATTCTTAACTTCCTCCCCTTTTATTCTCATTCGCATCATATTTTTTAATTTTTTCTCTTTGTTCTCCCACATTTGATTTTGCATTCTTAAGTCTTATAAATAGGTGCATCATGATCATTTTAGTATGCCAAGACACATTTACTAAGCTGTGCTCGAGTTGCGTAAAAAGTTATTTTTGAATTTTTCCACCAATTTTGTATAAAACAAAAAGAAAAAATGTGTCAAGTAATAAGTGAATTATGTGTAATCGCGAAAAATTAACTACAACTATCAGACAGTTAAAAGTTAAATATCTCAATTTCTTTGAAGTGATTTCGAAAGATGAATACACCAAGCTGTTTTATCCACTGAAACGAGATTATTTGGAAGCAATTGACTGTTGTGATGATTATTTAGAAGGAATTATAAGCCTTACTACGTTTTTCAATACATTTGGGAAATCATACTTTGTAGGAGAATTAAGCCACCTAATAGAATTTATAGGAGAAGATTGCCAATTTATACCTGCTATTATTGCAACCCAAAAGAGGTTTCAATTATACGAAGATAAAAAACAGGTATTATCAAAGAAAGTTAATCCTATTCGCAAGAGACGTCCCCCTACATATTTAAAATATTATGTTAAATAAATGAAATGGCTGAGTTGCTGATTGCAGTTAAATTATTAGAGGAGAAATTTAGTAATCTTTCAAAAACCTATTTCTCATATTGTATGGCAAGTGGTCCGGAGTGGATAGACTTTTATTGTAATCAATCTGAGGAATTCGTAAAGGCTGCCCTCTGTTGCAACAAATACATTGAAACATTAAACTTTTTTCAACTTATTCAAGATCTAAAAGATATTGGCTTTGGTTACTATTTAAAAGACTTGAAGCAATTTATTGACGAGGATACTATTCTTCAAGAAATTGAAAAGGAAGAATAAATTTAATAATATTTACAATGGAGCAAATGGTTACTGAAATGTATGAAGAGTTTATTATATCTGCTGCATACTTCCAATATTTATCAATTGTAGGCGAAGAAGACGCAGAAGCACAAGATTTGTCAGCATATGTTAATAATATAGATCGAATGAAACAATGTAAATTAGCCGCTAAATTTTGTAATGATTATTTAAAATATAAAAATGAGTATGAACTTTTAAATGAATTTAGAAAATTAGATTTAAGGTATCATATTAATTGTATTCAATCATGGTTGGTTAATGCAAAATAAAAAGGTAATTAAGTTTTTTTTTATATTTTTATTCATTCATAAAACAATTGTCATATAAAAATAACACATTTGTCAAAGCACACATACAAGGTGATTTTGAATGATAGAAGCATTTTGGTTCCATTAGCTTTAGCGCTGGTTGTTCATCTATTTCAATCACATGCTTTTTAGAATATTTCTGTATAAAATCCTTTTTTTCGCTTCCTTTTACAAAAACAAAATCTGCTTTCTTCGTAAGTGTTTCAATTATTTTTGGGAAATGATGTAATGGAGTAAATCCATTATTCTAATGTATACAATGATAATTTTTCGTTAACCATACCGCCTGCTTGTGACAATCAGGTGAAAGAAACTCCATTGGAAAAGGCTTTTTAAAAATGTAATGAGTCATTTCATAACCATCAAAAGCTGCAAGCTCTTTCGGTATAAATTTATTTTTTTCATCTTTGAATCCTTGAATATCTATAACCAATCTCATATTTTCAAAGCAGCAAATTTTTTAATGAGACTTTTTTTACTTGAATAATTTGCAATTTCTTCTTTCAGTTGATTAATTTTAAAAATAAATTTTTCAATTTGTAGTTGTAGTTTTGATGTCATGATTAAAACTAAAAGCTTTTGAAAATTTCTTTAAATTAAATCGAAATATGAAAATAGTGGGGATAAAGTTTATAATTGTTTCACAATTTTAGTAAGAGGGTTGTAGCTAAATAATTTGTCATGTAAAATAAGACAATAAGCAGAAGTATCTTTTTTAATTGCATTGTGTGTCTCAAATTCAATTCTCATTACTACGGATCCCGTTTGAATTGTTTCTTTTTGATGGGAGCAATCAATATGTGTAATAGGACAAATGTTTTTGAATTGTTCAGGATTAAAAATGGGTTCATTTGGAACACCATAGTAAGACTGTCTAAAGTTGGCAAACATTTCGTATAAAGCAGAAAATTTGTTTTCTTCGAAATTTAAGTACAAATCGTGATAAGGATATCCTTCAGAATTTAAATATACTCTAATATTTGACAAGGTAATATTGTCAAATTTACTCATATCTTTAACAATTTTCCCTTTTCTGTTTTCTTGAAAGCCAATCACAACATGACGAGGAGCTTCTAGTTTACTAGTTGTTTTTACCGGCCATGTGTGACGGGTTGTTTCGGTTAGAGAAGAATATTCAACAAGTTCCCAACTCCTGAATCCTATCAATATATCTTTATTTGATTCTAATATTTTTGATAGAGCAAGTTGTTGTGGCATATCAACTAGAATGTGAGGAACTTTCCAATAAATTTTATCGAAAGTAACCAATGGAGTGTCAGGAGCAGTAACAAGGTGTGCCGGATCTTCTTTGAAAATAACACCATCTAAATCATCAGTTGATCTAATAAGAACCAATTCCTGTTTCATATTCATAATAATTTTTCTGTAATCTTCAAAAAATCCTAAAAGCATTTTTAGTGGTATGGATACGGAGAATTTTCCATCATTATCAACTAAAATTGTATCACCTTCTTTCCGATGTGGAAACCAACCTGCATTTTCCAGTTTTAAACTTTCGTTGGTATTGTGAGAAAGGTAGCTTTTTAAGGTTGATGCTAATCCAACATTTCTTATTGAATCTATAGTAATTCCGTTTAGTTCATAGCGGATTTCTCTGAACAAAAAGGCTATACCATTGTTAATAAATAGCAATTCTTTCTTATATTTACCTTCTGTATTAGTTAATTTTCCTTCGATATAAAGTAAACTATCTGATGGTAGAGTGTAAGCATCGAGTTCTTGAATTGGGATCCTTATTTCATCATTGTAATCGAATTTTGAAGAAATATATGGTTGATATGTGTGAAGCTCAGAACTGACGATGGAATTGTCTACATAAAGCTTTTCGTTTACGTTTAATATGTTCATTATTTTAAAACAGTGAAACCCAAGGATGTGAGAAATTTACGATTATCTCGTCTTAACTTGTTGGTGTTGGATTTGATACTGAACTGTTGTTTAGGCTTTTTCTTTTTATAAGTTTTTACTTTGTTGATAGTGGTAGGGGCAAGTCTCATCCCAAGGGCTCTATTATATCTAACAACCATTTTATATTTCACTTGTTTGTAAATGTAACCTTACTGTTATAGTTTCTCCTCTAAAACTGATAAGTTCTCCGTCTTGATCAACTATTTTAACTGTTATATTGTTAATTGCTTTGACGCTAACTGGAAAATACAAAATGGGCAAAGGAGATTCAACTATTTTATACCCTGGAGCTACAGTTGGATAAAACTGGTGAATAATATGAACAGGTTTACCATTATTGTAAGAACCGACACAAATATTACAGTCAATACAAATAGCATTCACCTTAGTTATTTTTGCAACATTATCTGATTCTTCCTCTTTCATAGCTTCTAGTATCCTGCTATTAAAACCCAACATTTTTCCTATCGAATCTTCCTTGGTAAAATCAATTATTCTACTACACATTAAAAAAGTTTTTAGAGTATTAACATTTGCTTTTAAAAGAAAAAAAATTTTTTCATTCGGAAATAAATCTTCTATACTTTCTCTTATGTATGTTTCTATATCTGTAATGTCATAAGTTCCGTCGGGAATAACAATTACTTTTTTATCTATATAAAATTTATTATATCCTTCTTTTATATTGGGGATAGTCATAAACGTTTCAAAATCAGCTAAACCCAGGTAATATTGTTTTTCATCCTCTAAATATATGGGCGGATTAAAATCAGCAGACAAAACAGAACTGTTTCCTGATATGGCAATTGTGGTAGACATTGCAGTTTATTTATGAATGAGATATTACAATAAATATTGAGTTTATATATTTTTTTGCAAAAATTTTAGGGATAGTTGACCACAGTTATATGAATTAAATTTTTGTTTATTTTCATAAGTATAAAATACATCCACTTTGCCATTCGAATTAAAATATTTGAGAAGTTCAAAAGGTGGTTTTAAATTTCCATAACTATCAAAATATATTACATTTTTGTTATTTTTAATATAAGCAGTCCAATGAGATCCTTTATTTTGTTTTTTATCCAAATTTACAATACCACATTCTTTCAGATTAATTTTTTTTGGAAGTTCATCGAGCATAAAAACACCTCTAAAGCCAGTTATTTTTAACAGCTTTACATATTTAATAATATCATTGTTCGTAAGTGCTCTTTTTGGAAAACTTATTTTGAGTTTTTTTTTTGTCTGATTGCTTTCATTTTGACGGATCCTCCTTTATAAGGTCTAATAAATAGTCCCTTTCCTTTATATGGTCTAATATATAATCCTTTCCCTTCTTTAGAAGAATTTTCCATTGCAATATTATGTCTATGTATTTCTTCTAGTTGCTGTTTAGCTGCTTTAGCATCATTTACTGCCTTAGCAATTCCTGCCGCGCCTCCACCTAGTGCACCCAGGGCGCCAAGAATGGGAAACAAAAGAGGTAGAAATCCTCCAATTTTTTTGGGTGTTCGAATGATACGTTTTTTTTTCAATTTAAGTTTACCCCCTTTTGTATTTTTTAATCCCAAACCGAACTTTCTTTTACCCTTCATTATTCCTGCAACACTTAAAGCTGCAATTTTTTCACCAATAGAAGAATCTTTAGCTTTTACCCTATCCCAGGCTTTTTTTTCTAATATTTGGTCAGATATGTGTCTTTTTGATAAATCTTCAGTCTGAGAGTAAGATATATCATGTTCTTTGCAAGCGGAATCCAATGGATTTATACCAACGTCACCTCTAGTTAATCTTTTTCCCAAGTTGGTGCCGGGACCACAATAATTATATCCTGGTATATGAACTTCGAAAGGTAGTTTGCTAATTAATTTATTTACTAAACCAGAGCCTTTTCTATTACGTGTTTTAACAGTTTTTTTCAACTTATGGCGACCCACAGTCATTGAAGTTCTTTTTATACTAAAAGCACATTGACATTTTTCTGGTATAAATACTTTTAAAGCTAAAAATATTTACTAGTGTGATTAAGAATGAGGATTGAAAAACAAAAATTCTCATTACCAGTAAATAATCATGATGAAAAAATTTTAAGTAAACAGTTGAGAAAGCATGGTGACTTATTTTGCGGTGGTTCAAAAAGAGGGCTTATAGTTGGTTGCAGTGGTAGCGGTAAAACCAACGTTATGCTTACACTGCTCGAGCATCCTAATGGAATTAGGTTTGAAAATGTCTATGTTTATTCAAAGTCATTAGATCAACCAAAATATGAATATTTAAGAAAGTTGTTAAAACCTATGAAAGAAATTGGATACTTTGAATATGATAGCGATGAGAACATTATTTCACCTCATGATATAAAGCCAAATTCCGTTATCATTATTGATGATATTCCTTGTCATAATCAATCTATTATTAGGGACTATTTCACGCATGGAAGGCATAGAAACACCGATTGTTTTTTTATTTTTCAAGGATATTCCTCAATCCTTAAACGTCTAATTCGAGAAAATGCAAACTTATTAATTTTATTTAAACAGGACTGTTTGAGTTTAAAACATATATATAATGACCACTGTATATTGGATATGACATTTGATCAGTTTAAAAATATTTGTGCTAACTGTTGGATGGATCCATATGGCTTTCTTGTAATTGACAAAGATTGTGAAGTAAATCACGGCAGATATAGGAGTAAATTCGATTCCTTTATATATTTATAAAAGTAAAAAATTTGCAGTTTTATTTCATTTAAAACTTGTACAGCATGGATAAACGTTTAGCTCGAGAATTAATAAGATCGAGACAAGCCGTGAAGCAGAAATATCAAAGCTTGAAATTAGCTACTTCTACTGCTCAGTCCGAATTAGAACAAACTTATAGACCAATAACACAACCACTTAAACAGCTAATTTCAAGTATTGGTAAATCCGAACCATTCGATTTAAAAGAAGAAAGAGTTTCAAAGTATGAAGATTTCAAAACACCTACAAAGCTTTATAAAACATCAACTCCGACGAAAAATATTCAGAAAACAGGAAAAACTCCGTCACTCCCTACAGAACTACCAACATTTTTAAATGACAGTAGTATCACTTCTTCCTCTCCTGTAGTACAACCATTGTCATCAACTGTTATAGCAGAAACTTCAGATCCTTCTAGTGACACAACAACAAATTTAAACTTGTCAGACATATTGGAACAAACTAGAAAAACAATTCAAACCTATGTTGGTACACCATCATATAAAGATTACTTAGCAGATTTTCATGAATTACCCAGATCATATATTGATGAGGGTGTGAAAGATACACAACATCAATTTGACCATTATTATGGAATAGTTCATGACCTCGAAACGGATAAGTTTTCTTTTGGTTTAACACAGATACCGGTAGAAATTATTGGAAAAGACATTAAAGTGGGAGGAATAACGTACACAGGCACGCCAGGTTTATACGAATTGCTTTTCAAAAAAGAACCGAAAGGTTATAGGAAGGAAGATTTAGATAATTACATGAACATTCTAGCTAAAACAAATGTATATCGTAGGAATTTTGATTCAAATGAACAAGTTCAAGGAAATACATCACACAAATATGTTACAATAATAGGACCATATTTACAAAGAAAGGGGATTACAAAGACAAAAACCTTGCCAAGATTAGTTACAGCATTTAACAAACCAAAACCTCCGTTTAGAACAACTAGAGCCAAATCTACAGGAAAGGGATTAATTTTGAAAACAAACAGATCAAATACAGACTATGTATACTGGAATAATGTTAACGAAATTGTTGATAGGCTACGTTTATTAATTTCATCAAGTGATGCGGGAAATAATGCTCATAGTAACGAGATTATCTCTATTATTGAAGAATTAAGAGAAGATAAAGTAATACTATAAATAACAGCTATCAAATATAATCATATTTATTGTTTAATGAAAGCTCAACATGACAGTTGATAAATTTGGACGCCATATTTCAAAACAAAATCAAGAGAGAATAAGTGACATTAATAATTTAAAAAGGAGATTAGGTGAAAATGAAACAAATAATGAAATCTTTGCTAAAAAGCTTAAGGTTTTTGATGAAAATTTTTTAAAGTATGAAAACCAGATTAAAGGATGTTATACCTCAATTGAAAACGTTAATAAACAGTTGCTAACGCTAAATCAAATAAGTAAAGATTTGCAATTTTTAAATGAACATGTTAAAAAGGAAGACAAAAAATTAAGTGATGATATCAACAAAATTAATAAAATAATGGAAACAAATATAAGAGAAGTAATAATTGAAAAACACAAGGAAAAAATTAAACAATTAAGAACTTTTATAAAAAGGTTAGATGATGAAAAAAAAAGAAATCAAAATAGCATTCTTAACAGTAGAACAATTGACCAACTCACTTTGGAAGAAAATCAACAATATATTTCCTTGGAAAATATAATGTCCAGTGTAATTAAGAAATTAGAACAAGAATTAAATAAAACAGAGGAGGAATTAAAAATAGTGATAGTAGATCAACTACTTTCTTAACTGGAGAGATAAAAAAATCCTTTAATGCGTTAGAAAAGGAGATTACTAAAATTAGTAAAATTTTAAATGAAAAAAGTTATACAATACAAATTGATAAATTGAATGAATGGGAAAAAACATATAAAAGTTATATTTCGAATTATTACAAAACATAGAAAGTGAACTTCCTTAAAATTGAATAAACAAGTTTGTTGTCATGACAACCGTTAAACAACAAGTCGTTAATGAATTACATAAACCTGCTAGAAAAAACTACAAACGCAGAAGGGTGGTAGTGAAAGGGTTAAATGATCTTTTTCAAGCTGATTTGGTTGAAATGTTACCCTATGCCAAATTTAATAAGGGATTTAAATATATCTTGATTACCATAAATGTATTTTCTAAGTATGTTTGGGCCGAACCGGTAAAATCTAAATCTGGAAAAGACGTAACAGCGGCAATGAAAAAAATATTAATCAGTGCAAAAACTCCACCAAAAAACTTGCAAACGGACAGAGGGAGAGAGTTTTTCAATGTAAATTTTCAAAATTTGATGCAACAATTTCGAATTAACCATTATAGCACGTTTTCCAATTTGAAAGCGAGTATAGTAGAAAGAGTGAACAGGACTTTAAAGAATAATATGTGGAAAATATTTAGCATTCAAGGAAATTACAAATGGTTTAATATATTAGCGGATATTGTAAAAGATTATAACAATACAAAACATTCTTCAATAGGAATGAAGCCAAAACAAGTAAATAAAACAAATGAAAATAGAATCTTGAAATCTGCATTTACTCATGCTAAAACGTTAGATATAAAATCTCCAAAGTTTAAAGTGGGTGATCACGTACGAATAAGCAAGCATCGAGAGGCATTTTCAAAAGGTTACACACCAAATTGGTCAAATGAGATATTCCACATTAAAGAAGTTAAGATGACAAACCCTTGGACATATTTAATTCAAGACGAAGATAATCAGGACATTCTGGGTGGTTTTTATGAGCAAGAATTACTAAAAGTAAAGCATACCGATGTGTATCTTATTGAGAAGATTTTGAGAAGGAAAGGAAACAAAGTTTATGTGAAATGGTTAGGACTTGATAAAAAATATAATACATGGATTGATAAAAAAAATATTGTTTAATTAAATTGAAATTAAATTTTAGTTAAATTTGTTTTATTTCTGTTCCTCACTTTATGCTTTAGCTGATACAAATTACAAAGTCTTAATGTGCTAATTAATTTCAAATAAAATTCACATTTAGGAAACTAAAATTTTATTAAGTAAAACATCAAATACAATTTTTATTAAAACGTGTCAAATATATTTTATTTCTATGTTCCTCAGATAATATCGAATCTAGAATAAGTTTACAATCATTTATTCTTTTTTCAAAACGGAGTCTATCTAAGTACCACATCTGAAAGTTACTCCTACGGGCTTGTCTGTAAGCAAAGCTCCACTTCACTAACACATGCACCTTATTGTTCTCTTCCAGAAAAGATATTGTTTTCTTCGTAATATTTTCTTTTTGATCCATTTTCATTGTTTTCTTCGTAATATTTTCGTTTTGTTCCATTTTGCTTCAATTTGTTTTCCATTTGTTCAGGATATAAAGCAAGTAATTCCATCATAGTTGAAACATTTTCACTGTTAGGATTTTCTGTTGGACTTATTATATTATAAACATGCGTACACAAGTCGCCACAATCAGCTGAAATATTATTTTGAAATATGTATTGAATTCTTGCCTTTTAAGTATAGATAATCTATAATCAATAATTTCCTTTAATCGCCACAAATTGTCCAAAGACTCTTGTCCTAAGTATATGAAGTGTGGGCCTTTTGTAATTTGTAGAACAGGGGTATCATTTATTTTCTGAACCTGCAGATGAATGTTGTTTATATTCACACTGGTTTGATCAACTTGAGGAAAGTAGAAATTGTTTACAATAATTCCTTGATGAACACAAATGTCTTTCCAATTTTCTTCGGTTAGTGCGATTGAAAATCCAGTTTTTCCACCAATTACAATTTTTGGAGAAAAATCATTTAAACTAATGCCAACAAGAACAAATTTTGACAAAGAATTATTTAAAAAATAAATTTTTGAATTAAGAAGCGTTTCCAAAGGTTTATGAACCACAGCGTTGTTCATAATGACTAAACGAGACTGAAACATATTGTGTTATTCTTGTACTTAAATATTCTCATCCCCACTTTCTTTAAAGTTTCGATTAAAATGGATTAATGAAAAAATAGATTTCCAGTTTGAAATTTGTAATAAAGATAAATAATTAAAATGGTAATGTATAAAAATAATGCAAAGTTTAATGTAACACTAATGATGGAAAAGTAATAATTTTTGAATCCGTCATAATAATTGGTACAGTTGGGGGTTAAAATTTGTAACTGATTATTTTTAAACTCTAACCTTTCTATCCAATTTGTATCAAAAATAGATCGATTTGGATAATGATACAAAATTTTAAAAAATTTACTTGCATTTTCATTTCCATTTATTCGTTCCATCCAACTAATTGTACTATTGTTAATTAATCCAATTTTCATAAATTTACAATATTTACTTAGAGTGACGTCTGTTTTATTAGAAAAACATATTTCACACTGTGTTACGCCAGGGGGATGATGAACATAAAAAACATTTTGGAAAATAAAATAAAGAAGAATAAATTGAGATCTACTGATAGTCATTAAAACAAATTAATAATTATATTCCAAATTTATTAACATTAAGCAGATACTTTCACCACGAAAGCAAAAGCAGTTGTAAAAAAATAACAATAAAATACTTAATTTAAATATATGTAAAAGTTCATAAATAAGGATATTAATAATACTATATAAAATGTGTAGCTTGAAGACTTATTTTGAATGGTTACAATTATTCGATTCCTATTTTTCCATAAACAGTTATTTAAATCACAATTCCTAGCAAATTTCTTATCCTCCACAATAGGATCATCATAACTTAACCAATCAAAAATTTCAATACCACAATAAAAACATTTACAAATATCATTGATTGAAGTATAGTAAAAGCCAGCTCCAGCTAACACTTCTGGTCTCAATTTTCCTTTCCATTTTTTAAAAGTGGAAAGTCGTTTTTCATATGTTTTAAAATAACTGTTATCAATTTCTTTGTCAAAAGTTTCTAAGCACATTTTGTGAAAGACTTATGAAGACTAACTTTGGTTTCAAAAACAACAAATTTAAATACCTTATAATATCTACATAAATATATCTAAATCTTCATGTTCTGCATTCCATTGATACAAAGCAATATCTTGGTGTCCCCAAGCTAATGTATTAAAACTATAGGGAATTTTATACCGCTTATCATCTTCGGAACTCAAAGCCAATTTATTAATTAACTCTGTAAAAATTGTATGTTGTCTAGATCGAAAAACATACATTGAACAAAAGGTTTTAGAATGATTTTCAACAACATCTTTATAATGAATAAAATCCAACTGCTTTTTAATTGCACTTTTTTTAACACCTTTTGCTTTTTTTGTTAAACTGTTTTCCGTTTTAATACAATATGCTTTTGCTCCAGTACCAAAGAAAGCAGTAATGGGTTCACCAGCATATTCATCTTTGAATTTTCCTATAACTGACTTTGTAATAGGCATTTCATGAATATTATTAAATTCATAATTAGATGTGTCAAATTTGTGAATATTTTTTATCATGTCAGAATAAATATTTGGAGTTGTGACTTCTAAAATGAACGAATCGGTATCGGTGTATAAAAGTGAAATATTTTCCTGATAAAGAGGTTTTAAAAAATTATAAAAGAAATCATACATAACAGTTTTAGATATATCTAATATTGAGAAGCCTACATATATTGGTTTATTGTAAGTAACTTGAATCTTTTGCATTTGAATAGCTACCAAGTTTTCAGAAAATATTGTTAAGTCCTTGAAATATGGTTTTGCAATTAAATTCTCAGCACCATCTTTTCTTCTATTTTTTTTCCACTCTGTAACAAGTCTTACGTCAATTCTCCTATCAACATTTTCCATAGTCTTGCCATAAATACTATTATTTGCCAACTTGTAAGTATTACGATCAAATTCATTCTTTGAATCATTTCTTAATCTTGAATTCAAGTCTATATATTTTTTCAACCAATCAGATTCAGAAAACTGTAAAACTCTATGAACGTTAGTTAACTTGAGTCCATGTTCCAAACATTGTTTTAATAATTGATAGTGAATAACATATTTTGATTTATCATTTAAATTGGGTATTAATTTTATGCATTTAGAATTTGGCGGTTTAAAGTTTTCTGGACAAAACGGAAAATCGTTATGATAGGAATGTAGACTTGTAGGATATTCTAAATCAACTTCTAAAACATATCCCTTATTAGATTTTTTAGAAATATTCTTAATATTTAAATCATTGATTTCTTTATCTGTTAACCAAACAAAATCTCCCGTTGGAATGTGCTGTGACATTGCATAACCATACAAATTTGTTGCATCATAATAAATTATGTATTTAGTTGGCTTTAAAGGATCAAAATTTAAAAGAAATGGGTTATTAGCTTCAGATTTTCTACAAATGCAAGAGCTCACACCACCGCGAACGCTTTTTTTGAAAAAGTGTATCATATCTGGATCAGTTAACAATTCTAACTCTATTCCAGTATAACGCAAACACGCCTCCCAGGATAAACCTGGAAAAGTGTAAAAATGAGCTGGATCGAGCTTATATGTGGATAAACAAGTGCTTCTAAAATTTTCAAAAATATCTGCCAAAAGTAAAGTATCAGAGAGTAAGTAAACGTCGGAG
Source organism: Kuschelorhynchus macadamiae (assembly GCA_030620095.1). Classification (NCBI taxonomy): domain Eukaryota; kingdom Metazoa; phylum Arthropoda; class Insecta; order Coleoptera; family Curculionidae; genus Kuschelorhynchus; species Kuschelorhynchus macadamiae. The sequence goes on along the minus strand of JAUTXW010002730.1, from coordinate 24,837 downwards.
TATTGACCAAGAGATTCACATTTAAACAATTGCCAAACCTTTACAGCTCTTTGGTATTCTGCATCACTGATGTGCTCATCCGTTAAAGTATTATAAAATTGGTCTTTCTGAGGTAAAGTTGTTTCTTCTAATTTTAAATAATCATCAATATAACTGTAAGGAAATACACCTTTTTGTCGAATAAGTTTAAATCTTTCTTCATCATTGAAAATTTTTTTTATTTCCTTACATTGTTCATCTTTTAAGCTTTCAGAGAGTTTTGATAAAGAATGGGATAGAAATTGAAAAGAATCAATAAACCTTAATGATATATTTTTTTTCTTAGCCTTTTGTGTCTTTTTATCAAAATAGTTATCCACATGAATAAGCTTTTCAAATGAAATATATTTTTCCTTGTTTTGTGCGATAACTGTTAGTTGTTCTTTGTTTAAGCATAATTTTTTAAGAAATAGATGAGAATCATAATTACGCAAATTATGCAATATAACTGGAATAAAGTTAGGTATTCTGTAATTTATGTTGCAGAGTGAATGAGCTGGACCTCTATAAAGACCGGTTATATGACAATGATCTGCAACCCTGTCATTTAAAAGAGGTTTATTACAAATATGACAAACTTTTTCATAGTTATGATAAATTTTGTCCAGTTCGTTCAAAGGGATCATTTTTTTAGGAGCCTTTAAATATTTATTGTATATGTTATACACATCTCTTTCTAAAGAATTTATAAATAATGTATCACAATTTTGACCTCTATATTTTTCAAATTTAGAATAATTATCGTCGAAGGAACATTTAATGTAATAGGCAAATGAATGTGGAATATGTTCATATTGTTTTAAGGTGTATGAAGTATTAGGATTTTTATCAACATTGTCATTATTTAAAGGCTTTAAAATGCATTCAAAATCTGCATACACCACGAAAGGAACTTTCATTTGTTTATGATAATTTACAAATTTCAAAATATTATCATATGAATAGTTTCCAAACTTATCTTTTATTAATTCTTTAGAAGGTAGGTTAATTCGTAAATGATCACAATCATAGCTATTGTGTTGTAATAAATTTTCTTCTGTAGGGAAATATTGTAAACAACCATCGCAAATATATTTTTTTCCGTGATGTTTAGAAATTTGTGCAGAAACTAGTTTTGATAAATCTTTAATATAGCAATAATGAAAAGTTTTTTCATCATCATCACTTATTAACAATAAATTGACATGTTGATTTTTTTTATTCGATGAATAATAAAGTGGACCAATTACTTCATACCCCTTTTTAGGATTTATAATTTCTAATCCATATACATTAATAGAAATGTTATTTTTTTCTTCAAAAATCTTAATGTTCTTTAGCAACATTGGAAATTCTATACCTGACATATCCAAAACAGAAGAGTAGTGTGGGTAGGATGAAGTTTCAAAATCTAATCCGCGTGGTTGGTGAAGAGCAGACACAACTGCCCAGGCGAAGCAAAAGTTGTCATCATTCCTAATGTTGATCACAGCTTGACGTCTCTTGATCTCTTGAGGAAGTTCGATAAAAGATGAGGCTCTCAGCGGATTGTGCTTGTTAACATTAATTTCCAAATGAAGTAAATTCATCAAAGACCATCCTGCAACGTAAAAATTAAAAAATTACTTTTTTTGTTGCTGTTGTAAAATCGAAAATAAATTCTTTACCTGAATCTCTTTCTGCAAATTCGTCAGCTTTCTGGTCAATAATGGTGCAGATTTGCTCTAACAGTTCTTTTTTCTGATATCCCTGGCAAATGACTTGGAACGGCGCATTAAAAGATTTGACATCATAGCTGTCGCTGCTGGGGTTAAAATAGAAACCGAACAGTTCCATATTTAGCTTGATACATTTATGTTTCTGCAGTTCTTGATCTATTAGATGTGCAATTTTGTATTCCAAATGTTGAAAATATTCTTTCACATTTATGAAGTTTTGGTGTGAGGAAATCCTATAAGATATTATTCGTTCCCTGAATGCTGACTTGATAATTTCAACACCTTCCTCCAAGCCTATTTTGGAATTGTTCTTGTGCACACTAGATCGAAGATGTCCACCCCATAGACTTTGGTTTATATTTTTCTTGCATTCTTTACAATATTTTACAATATTTGTAGAATCTATAAATTAAGAAAAAAATATTTTACAAAATATAACATGAAAAATAAAATGTTCTTACCTTTAACAAGCTTTGGTTTTTTCAACCAACTGTTGAGTTTTGTGGAATTTCCGTTAACATGTTTTTTAATATGTCGCAGTAAATTATCCTTTCTAGTGAAGACTTTATTACATGTTACACACTTATGCATTTCTGAAGTTTTCTGCATAATAATAATAAAATTAATATTGTGCAATTCTATTTAGTTATAGTCAAATTTTGAAAAAAGCAATTGCATTTTTGAAGTTCTTTGTATAATAATAAAATTAATATTGTGCATTTTTATTTAGTTATAGTCAAATTTTGAAAAAAGCAATAGAAATTAATTGACTTTATGAATCCATTTCTTCAAATGAGTCAACTAATTTGTCAAAGGCCTGTTTAACATAATTCACCGTACTTTCGTCTCCCTTTTTAATTGTGATCAAATTAGTTAAATTTTGAATAGCGAAACCCAGACACTTAAGGTTTGCTATTTGTTTTTTATTTTTTTTATTAATTTTAAATTTTTTTTTAATGATAAATGATGGTTTCGAAATTGAATTTTGTTCAACTGGTGAATTATTAGGAGAAATATCCGAAGTTAAATTTGCTTCAATTTGTTTTTCTTGCGAATCAGAATTTACAATAGCATATGGTGAATTAATAGAAGATATAGCCGAACTTAAATTTTGATCAATTTGTTTTTCTTGCGAATCAGAATTTACAATATCATATGGTGAATTAATAGGACAAATAGCCAAACTTAAATTTTGATCAATTTGTTCTTCTTCCGAATCAAAATTTTCACTAAACAAAAAGGGAGAGCAAATTGGTCTCGGAGAATTAATTGGCGATTTTAATGTTAAATAATTTGGATTAGATTTTTGAAAACAAACAATATCCTCATAGCTAGAATTTTGAGTTTCGTCAATGTCATTCAGTTCTTCAAGAGTTTGTTTAGTTTTTGTTGTAATTAAGTCCGTTTTGTTGTCAATAATGTCATTAAGATCGTCAAGAGTTTGTTGTTGAGTAGCTGTAAATAAATATTTTTCGTTGTTGTGTTTGTTGGCATTATTCTGAACTTGGCTATTGTAAATAATTTCATTCAAGTCCTGAATAGTTTGTTGTTGACTAGTTGTAAATACGTCTGTTTCATTGTTTTGTTGGTTTGCAAAATTTTGCATTTGAGTACATGTGTATAAGTCAAAGTCATTGTCAATTATTTTGCTACTCGATGCCAAAAAATTGTCCATTATGAAAAAAATCGTAATAACAAATAAAAATGCCACAAATGTACATAAAAATGTCACCAATATATATAAGAATTAAATCTTGCCAAATAAAAATGTTAGAAATAAAAATAAAAATTAAAAAATTACCAAATAGACACAATGTAAACACCAGAAAACTCGCGAGCTCTGCACAGTGTGAATGCAGAAATCAATTGCATTCGTCTCTTCGCTGAGGCGATTTTATATGCAAAAGTTAATCACATGTGTCCTACTTAAAGTTGAACGACAATCTCTAAAAACCACTTTCCCAAGCCGATCAACAACCTTACCCCCCCCCCCCTCCCCCCCCCTCCCCCGGACCCCTGAATTTCCGAGACTCAAATCCCGGCTCCCCAATTTCGGGCTACCCTCTTCAGGTTAAGTTAAGTTAGGTTAGGTTATGGTTATGTTAGTTTAGGTTAGATTAAAAAAGAAGAAAAGAAAAAAGGAGAAGGAAAGAAAAAGAAGAAGGAAGGAAAAAGGAGAAGGAAGGAAAAAGGAGAAACATATAAAAAAGAGAAAGAAGTAAGGGAGAGAAAGAAGATAAGGTGAGGGTGAGGGGGGGTTAAGGGGGGTCTCCACCTTTATGGGGGGTTGGCGGAGCGAGGAAGGGCTTCGCCCCCCTTGCTGCCCCCCCTCCCCCCCCGCCCCGACAGCGAAAAAAAAAAAAAAAACTTAAGTATTGCAGGTAGTAAAAGTGGTGGTCGATGGGATATATACTTAAGAACATCCACTCGACGATCATACAGTATCATTCGCTGTAATATCAGTTGTCGATATTATTTATAACCTATAACCAAAATTGTTTTTTATCAAATATATCTATCTAAATCTAAAGCTCCTAACGATGGCAGAAAATATGATTGGAAACGCTGACCAAATTGAAGAAAATAATGTGGAGAACGCCGCTCAAATTGAAGAAAGAGAAGAAATTTTTATTAACTTGGAAGGCGATTCCATCACTTATAAACATTCATTTTTGAACAAATCATCTAGGCTTGTTAGAAGATCATTCTTGTTTAACATCGACATTAATTATATTGAGGAGGAAGAAGAAGAGATGGAGGAAGATGATCAGGAAATTGACGAAGGAGTGGACATGGATGGACAACTGCTAAATTTAGGAACCGAGGCTGACGTAAAAGTAAGCAAGTTTAGGGCTAGTGAATTATTTAATAATTTTGAAGAAAAAGATGTATGTGTTATACAAAGCTGCACTAAAATTGAAAGTCGAAGACTAGGAACATTTGCTATTTGCCTTCCTTGTAGTGCAATTCACATGAGATATTTACGGAGAGGGGAGTCCGATCATGTGAGCTGCCACTACAAAAGAGCTTATGTTGTTAGTGCTTCTGATTTACATTGTGCTATTTGTAGGATACATCTTTTTCTACTAATTCCTGAACATGCTTGCTTTTAATAAAAGAGATAGAAGATTATGTTGTTAAATATTAATAATAAACATAGTTTGTAAAGGTGATGTGTAGATTATTTCAACAATATTAATTTTAAATATAGGTTATAAACGTAATGGGTAGATAATGTCAAAAATATTAATTTTAAACATAAATTGTAAAGATAATAAGTAGAATACGTCAACAATATTAATTTTAAAAAATGTCAACTGTTACTATAAGCGGTTATATATTTTCAGTGCTATATGCAAAATACTTCTTTTTATTCTAACATCTGACACTGTATTTGTAAATGAAATAGCTAATCATATGTAAAAAAAAGTGTCGATTATGTCAACTGCCACTAGAAGCACTCATATATTAGCATAACATTTTGTTAACGCTTGTTTCTGTATTCAATTGAGTTTTCTCTTACTTGATGCAAATTATATTAATATTATTAGTATAATTAAAAAGTAGTAGATTAGGCTATGCCGGTCCGACAATCAAAACCGTCATTTTTACATGTAAATTCCCATAAAAAAATTTAAGCTTCCATTTGCAAAAGTGGTGCCATTTTAGGGCGTGGCACTTTTTGTGTAAACCCATAACAATTGTTTTGTTATGTAATGTGAAAATTAGTATGTATTAAAAAACTTGTTAGATCATTGTTGTCGTTTCAATATAGGAAAAGGAAAAAATGTGTGTCAATTATTATATATATATTTACATTTACTTTTTTTACAAAATTATTTGTTACCAGAGTTTTCACAAACACAAATTATAAAAAAAATATTATCCTCTTTTTAAAATTACAACAAAATGATGTTTAATTACATCTTTGAAGATTTGTACCAAATAGTAATATCTAGTGCGACATACAGGACAATTGTTTACCATTATAGAACAACAATTTTCATCATTCCATCTTAAAATACATTTTAAACAAAAAATGTGGGAACATGTATTTGGTCTACATGAATCATAATATTCGATTATTTCAAAACAAATAGCACAAAACACTTTTTTCTCTTCACTCTCAGTTTTGTTCAAATTTTTTAAAACAATCCCATTATTTTCTTCTCGAACTAATGGTATATTTTCTTCTTGAACTCCTGGTATAATTTTTCGAGGCTAATTGTCTGAAGCGGAATGGATCGATTTCTTTCTCCAACTGATTCACTCATTTTATTTTAATATTATTATTAATAGATTTATTCAACAGATTTTTTTCTTTTAACAGTCACTCGTACCTTAACATACTAAAATGATCTTGATGCACCTATTTATAAGACTTAAGAATGCAAAATCAAATGTGGGAGAACAAAGAGAAAAAATTAAAAATATGATGCGAATGAGAATAAAAGGGGAGGAAGTTAAGAATGAGGGACATGAGAGAGAGGAAGAGGAGGAGGAGGAGGCGCTCCCCCATTATAACTACTGTGGAGGCAACTCAACTACCTCTTCTCTTTTCAATCCATTGCCCTGGAAATATTTGATCCAAATGCTGTCTTACGGCCATTACATAATGCGGAAGTGCGTCATCTTGTGGAAACATCCAATGATTTTCAATTTCAGTTAAAGCTGAATCAATGGCGTTTTCTAATTCATGCAATTACATTACCACAATCAGATTATCATTTAAGAAAAAAAACCCGATGAGATTATTTCCAAAAATGCCTGCCCAAATATTGAATTTGTGAGGTTGCTGTGTGTCCACTTCACGATAAACTCTAGAATTCGCATCGGACCAATAGCGGCAGTTGTCGCGATTGACAGTATTTCGATGTACTTATTTACCTATGTATCTTTCAGAAAAGAGAAAGAATGTTCAAAATTTTAAACAAGAAATTCTTTTTGTGATTTATAAATTATCTCTAATAGGAATAATTGAATTTAAACATTAAAACATTCCTTTCTAAGCAAACCGGTTGTGTACTGTTCATAATATTTGGTCAAATATTTAAATCACTCAACTTCTTTTTCTTCTTTTAGCAGCCCTTGGTAATCCACTCCTGGACATAGGCCTTCCCTAGCTTTTTCCATGATTTTTTATCTCTAGCTTTCTGGTACCAGTTACTTCCCGCTTTGTTCTTAATGTCATCGATCCACCGTGTTTGAGGTCTACCAACACTCCGTTTATGAAGGTGGGGTCTGCACTGTATTATTTGCTTTGTCCATCGATGGTTGGATTGTCTCGCTACATGCCCGGCCCAGCTCCATTTCTCTTTCGCAATTCGGTTCATGACATCTTCAACCTTAGTTCTTGGTCTGATTTCCTCGTTTGTGACATGATCTCTGAGACTTACTCCCAAGATCGTCCGCTCTATGTCCCTCTGAATTGTTCTGAGGTGATTAGCCGATTTAATTGTGAGCGACATGGTTTCCATAGCATAGGTTATCACGGGAAGTACACATGTGTCAAACACCTTTCTTTTTAGGTTGATTGGGATGTTTCTATATTTAAGGACATTTGATAGTTTTCCCGTGGCAGCCCATGTTAATCGAACACGCCTTCTCCTCGGCTGTTTGATTTTCGTTGCCTAATTTGATCATATATCCCAGGTACATGTATTCGTCAACATATTCTACGATCTGATTCTCCGGTGACATGATCTTTGTTTTGCTCGAATTCATTGATAGTCCAATTTTTGCGGATTTTATTTTTAATTTTTGTAACATGTCCTGAAGTTCGCTGATATTTTGGCTGATAAGTACAATATCATCAGCAAAGCGGCGATGATTCACTCAACAATAATTATGATTTAGGGAGTTTCAGTTTTCATAATTTTTATTATCCAATAATAAAAGAGCTTAATAACTTAGCAGCTTAGTAACTATTTTACTTTTAAAATTAAATGTCTCGATAATTATTGTATAAATATAAATGTATTGTTGTAAAGAGAACTAAAATGTCTTTCAAACCAGGTTCGACTGAACTCCTCTTCCATTTAAGATATGGGGGTTAACTTCGCAATGTCACAAAAGTTTCCCCTTCGACAATAAAATAAACAGGTCCGTGTATTATGAAAAAATTAGCGTTCCCGAGACGTCTCTTCCTTTTGTTGCATAAAAATGAAGCTTGCGCGTATTTTACCGAAATAAACTTTATTATATCCTATTTTTTCTATAAATTGCTATAATATCGCGATTTTACCCGCTATGAGTGACTTAATTTTTTTAGTCGCTTCTAATTGGCTCGCCGGTAATCTTCCCGGGATGTTCGAGCTCAACCCTTTTCCCGAAAGCCGCGGACCGGAAAGTATAATATATTGAATTTTCCTACAGGTTATTGGACTGTCGACTTGATTCATTTTTCTGTTTTGTCTTTGAACTTGAGAATTATTTAATTTAATTTAGTTGGATCAGGAATGTTAAAATATTTGTTTAGTTATTTATTTATTTGTACATATATATATATATATATATATATATATATATATATATATATATATATATAAATTATATTTATATATATATATATATATATATATATATAAACATATATATTCAATGTGTCCACGGACTCCTGAAGAGGAAAACCTTTTGTATTTGCGGATTTAGGATAAAAAGTGATTCTTTACAAAAACTCCTGCTTAGACTAAAATATGCGTAAAAAGTATTACTTTTGCAATTTGTTATGGTGCTGAGAAGAGTTGATAATTTAAAAAAACGTCATTGAGAAACTTACTTTTTTAAAATTTTATGATGAATACATTTAAAAACTTTCAAAAACAGTATTATTTATTCAACATAATATACAGGGCTGGCAAAGAAATTGTTTAAGGGTTAGAAATGGGAAACTAACATTTTTTTAAATATTAAATTGTTTAATTTAATGAATTATGAAAAGAACCATAAAATTGGGCAAGTAAATTATTTTAAAGTAATACGACCTACTTTTGCACACTTTTCTACTATTTCAATGAAAGCCTTATAACTTTGTGAATTTTCTGAATTGGAATAATTTCAATCGTTTTACGAATATGGTCTTTTTAAACCAGGGGATTCACATATACTTTCTTCTTTAAATTTCCCCAAAAATAAAAATCCTTTATCGTAATATCAGAGTGTCTGTGGTGTCTTCAATGTTCAGGAAAATATCTATTGAACCATTCCCCAACAATAACTAAATCGTTTGCTGGGTGGATATCTTGCTGGAAAACTGCATTTTGTCGGGTATTAAGGGGTATACTTACTGTGTAAATAGTCTAACATTATAGAATTTAACGATACCAAATATGTATTCTTTTTCATATTTTCTTTAAAAAATAGGAACATAAGTCATTTTAAAAGTCATACGATTCAGATATTTTTGCTCCTAAAATTAAAACAAAGAATTTCACTAAAGTACATTTTGTGAACTAACTGCCCCCTTTGTGGTAAAGATATTTTTGTCTAATAAATGTGATATTTTTCGAGAAACTACGATTTTGAACCATAAATAAGAGTCAAATCTCTTGGCCTCACCACCCCCTTCCAGTGTATGGATACATTTGCTTTATAAATCACCTGCAAATCCAGTTGACCAACATTGCTAATTTTACTTGTTCTTTGTCAAATATTTTTTTTGATAAGGCGCTGATTACATTGCGCTGGCTACAACAGCATTTTATTCTTGGCTTAAGCAGGATTTTTTTCATTTAATGTTAAGTACGCTGCCAAACAGCATATTTTTTGAAACATTGGATTCTACTCTTTTGTCTATCAAGGACACATCAGGTCATTTTTCGTAAAACCGTCTATCACTCATAAGTAATATCTTATCCAAATCTGTATTTTTGAATCATAAAACCTTTTTGATAAAGTATTAACATTTCAAGATAGATATTTAAATAAGGCTGATGGAACAATTCCGGATTAACTTCGGAAGGAGAGAAACTTTTGTATTTGTGGAGTAAGCATAAAAAGTAGTTCCTTATAAAAACATCTGCTTGGCTCTGAGCATTGAAAACCGAATAATTTTATAAATTTATTATAACGCGTCATAATTTCTAAAAATTGTATTATTTATTTAAAATAATACGAATTATTGTTATTATTATTATATTATATTATATTATAAACGTATGATAATTTACATAAAACGCACAAATGGAGCAGTTAGTTCCCAAAATGTACGTTTCTGAAGTACCGAAAAATCCAGATTTTCGTATTAATTGCAGGAGTCAATGTTTGGTGTGGAATTTAGGGATTATTGGTCCCTATTTTTTATGAAAATATGGATCAGAACAAATATTTGGAAATGTTAACCTCTGTGATGCTAGACTACTTAGATAGTATACCCTTAGATAACCGTCAAAATGTTTTTTTCAACAAGATGGCCACCCAGCTACAGCAATAAAATTGTTCAGAAATGGTTAGACAGATATTTTCCTCAAAGTGGGATCGTGAGTCGTTATGATCCAATTTCTTGGCCACCACGGAGTCCACACAATTATTGATTTTTATTCTTAGGGATGTTTAAAGCAGAATGTTTATGCAAATCCCCTCAATAATAATTTAGATGTTTTGAATGACCGAATTCGAGAAACAATTTAGAATATTCCGATTCAGGAAATTCATAACAGTTACAAGGCATTTATTAAAAAAGTAGAAATGTTTGCAGAAGTAGGTGGTGCTACTTTTGAATAATTTATCTACTCTATTTTTTTATTCTTTTTATAACTCATTAACCACTTAATTTTTCAAATATGTTTCCCATTTCTTATTCTTAAATTACTTCACACCCTGTATAATATATTGAATAAATAATAATGTTTTAAAAAGTTTTTTAATGTATTATTTCAGTAATTTCATAAAATTACTTTCCCAGTGCAATTTTTTAATTTACGTATGTTTTTTTAGAGGTATGTATAATAAATTACAAAAGTAATACTAGTATTGCCTGTTTTTTGGGGTATTTAAAGAAGAAAGTATATGCGAATCTCCTCGTTTAAAAAAACCAAGTTCGTGACACCATTTGAATTATTCCATTTCGTGATATTCACAACAATTATAAGGCTTTTATTCAAAAAGTAGAAAAGTGTGCAAAAGTAGGTGGTTCTACTTTAGAATAATTTATTTGTCCAATTTTATTGTTCTTTGTGTAATTCATTATTTAAATAATTTCCATTTCTATTTCTTAAACTATTTCTTTGCCAACTCTGTATATTATATTGAATAAATAATACTGTTTTTGAAAGTTTTTAAATGTATTCATCATATAATTAAAAAAAAGTAAGTTTCTCAGTGACATTTTTTTAATTATGAACTCCCCTTAGCACCTTGTATAATAAATTGCAAAAGTAATATGTTTTTTGCATGTTTTAGCCTAAGCAGGAATTTTTATAAAGAATGATTTTTTAAAACAATTTTTTTAACATATTAGTCAATAATCATCTGAAATGTTTTATAAAAATTAGCCCTTGGGGAATATTTATAACTAATATTTATTATCTATTATAGGTTGATATATCTGAAGTTTATTGCCAAAACAAGAATAGTAGCATAGATGCTATCAAAGAGGCCTGCGCAGTTTCATACATCTCTGTGTGGATACCTGTTGTTCTTGGAGTGTTCCTAAGTTTTGCTATCGCTTTTATAGTATATTATCGCTACCAGCAGAAAATAGTACTTATATTGAACGTCTTTTGCTGCAACTCGGAATATTCAGATGAAGACAAACCGTACGATGTCTTTATAAGCTACGCCATTCAAGACGAAGAGTTTGTGACTATTCATATTCTACCTAAGCTAGAGCAAAGGCAGAAACCTCTTAGGGTTTGCATTCCCGTTAGAGACTGGAATCCAGGGGAACTTACTTCTGAACAGATTTTTTACAGTTTATTAAATTCAAAAAGGACGTTAGTGGTTCTGTCTAACAATTTTCTGGAAAGTGTTTGGGGTAAATTAGAATTTAGAGTTGCGCATAGCCAAGCAATAGCTGAAGGACATGCAAAAGTTATTGTAGTTAAATATGGCGATTTAAATGTAAGTAAATTGGATGAAGAATTAGATATTTACTTGCAGACCAACACATATATTCAATGGGGTGACAGATTTTTCTGGTACAAATTAAGGAAGGCTCTTCCTATATCTAGGGTTGGCTGTGAAAGAAGGAATAGTAAATGCATCTCCCACATCAATTGTTCGCCTAGGAGCATCAGCAAGTAAACTGCAGTAAAAAAACATCGTATGCCACAAATTACTTACCCTTATAACTTATTTTTATTAAGATATTAAAAATCAAATTTGGTCGCTTAAATAATTTTACATAATTTTTCAATTTTTCACCTTATGTTTGCGTATCTTAAGTCGTTGTAAGTACTACCATATGTCATTTGGACATGAAATCTAGAGTGTTAAGTCCATGTAATTTAGAAAAAATAAGATTATTTCCTCTCTAAACACTTTTAAGATGATAAAAATATTCCAATATAATTAATTTAATATTCAGCTCAAGTTGTTTATTTTGCTGTTTATGCGTTTCCCTGGGGTCAGATGGTCAGTTGCCTTGACACATCTATTTACCAAGTTTCAGGTATTCACGTGTTAAATTTCATAAAGAATACTTCTTTATTTAGACAACATATAATAAGTAAAAAGGGTGTGCGGGAAGTGGGACTGGAATTCATCTTCAAGGAATAGGGAAAGGAATTTACATCTGGGGAATGTCAGCCAAGCGAACTCTACAGGTTATGGAGGAATCCAAACAGGCACATAGTCAGACATTAAGTTTGGGAGGGATCCATATCTGTCAAGAGTAATTCAATGAATAAAAAAGAAAACAAAACCCGTCTTACTAAATACAGTTCAGTGCTCCCTGAAGCGCCGCTTCACGTACATTTGCCAATCAATTACTTAAAAATAAAAATATTTTAAAAATATTAAGCGTTTCATAATCTAAATTTTTATTATAATCGTATGTATTACATAAATTCACATTATTTACTTAATTATACTATTATTTTCTGTCAAAATTAGTGCGTTGAGGAATCACAATCAGCAGTAACAAATTCCGCATCAGACTCCCCCACACGGCGGCTTTCGCGCTTAGATTTGTTTACGGCAGTTGCTATGCCAACGCAATGGTGAATATCTGTAAGCCAAATAGAGATGGGAGCGGCATAAAACTGCTCCTGCAGGCTGCAGGCGCTTATTCGCTTGTTGTAAAATGCTAAAGTTTTAGTACGAATCCAAGATGGCGGAACTAATTGGCGGGTTAATAAAATATTTAAAAATTCAGCCTAAAAAACAATTTAACGGAGTGATTTCTAATTTGTGCCATAACTAATTGTGATATAAAGATGAACTAGTAAAACTGTGGTTCGAATTCATACGTTTTATCAATTCCGTCGATTTGTCTATCTGTATGTCAGCTCGCGGCATAGCTTAAAAACTACTCATCAGATCAACCTCAAATTTTAGTCAAAAATTAAGAGTCATATGGGGATGGCATGGTAATATTTTGGTAAAAATCCAATATGGTAAAACAAAATGGCATCCTAGTAAAATGTTAAAAAAATTATTAAAAAACCAGTGATCCAACTTATCTCAAATTTTGTACAAAAATCAAGTATTATGTAGAAATCAACCGGCAAATTTCTTGTACGAATACAAGATGGCGGAAAAAATGGCGGCTTAATAAAATATTTCAAAATCCAGCCTGAAAAAACTGTTTAATAGACTGATTTCAAATTGTTTGCCATAACTAATTATTGTATAGAGATAAGTTACTAAAACTGTGGTTCTAATTCAAGATAGCGGAAGAAAATATATATATATATATATATATATATATATATATATATATATATATATATATATATATATATATATATATATATATATATATATATATATATATATATATATATATATATATATATATATATATATATATATATATATATATATATATATATATATATATATATATATATATATATATATATATATATATATATATATATATATATATATATATATATATATATATATATATATATATATATATATATATATATATACTCCAAAATGACTTTGCTCGATCTTTAACGAAACTTTCAATTTTTATCCCTTTCCTTTCCCCTCTGTGTAATTGCAAAGTAAATATATTATCAAGTAGGTTCCTCCCATCCTCTGACCAGATCAAATAAAAAAACTGATTGAAAAAAATTGTTAAATGCGAATAAATAATAAAAAGAAAGTACTAATTATTATTATGTTTTACAAAAATAAGTTTAAATTTCTATCACGCCGCCCATGCTTCACAAGGAAATCGCCGACTGTTGACGGATATTTAGTTTTTATGTTGTCTCAATTGACTTTAGATACACTTTAGTAGAGGAATTGAGGGTTAGTCTCGCTTTCCACACTACATTTTTGATTGGTCCACCCCCACTCCTCGCACCTGTCCTTGTCCACACCCACTTGTCTTGACTCCACCTGATTTTTCCCCACTCTTAAACTCTGTTCTGACCTGTGCCTCTGGAGGGAGATGTTTATCTAAGTGTTAGCAGCCAACAGAGCAATTCATTCTTACTGTATTACTACACTATAGTATTTTAAAAAGCAACGATATTTATTAATATATTAATTAAAATGAGTAGTTGCCACGTATTTTTACAAGATTCTAGTGATGTGTATTTTGAAAAAATGAAAAAAATTTGTTCCATCTATGAGGATGAAGTGTTGTATTTTAATGTTGGGGGAAGAAATATTTTTGATATTAAGCAAGAGTGGATAAGTAAAATAGATAAAAATAATTTTGAAGAAGAACAAGAAGACATTGAACATGAGGTTACAGAACAATGCGAGTTGTGGTGAAGAAGGACATGTAAATAGAAACAAATAGTGCCAGTGATGCGGTAAAAGAAGATTACCTACGTCGTGAAGTTTGTGTATTTCAAAATTATGCTGTGATAATATACACAAAAATTAATATTTATCAACAATGGTATTGCGTTTTTGTTCTGGGAGATACGTTACGAATTCAATAGTGTAACTATAGACTCTGTAATAAATGTTGGTTAAACATCAACACTAAAAAGATATTTGTCTTTTAATAACAATGAAACCAAAATGCTAGATGGTTTCCCAATAGAAACAAAAAAGATAGAACTTTGGTTGATGATAAAGGTAGATTTAATGTATCTATACCCCTAAAAATTTTACTTGGATCCTTCAAGGATTATAAAAAAAAATATTTTTAAACATGAAACAAGCAAGATTATTTATAGATGTAACGGAACACAAAATACTTGAATATCCAACTCCAAAAGTTACGTTTGAAAAATTATACTGGAAAGTACCACATATTGAGGAAGATATCACTCAACAGCTTGGGTTAACGAAAATATTAGAAACACACAAGGATATGTTGTTAGGATTCCGAAGCTGCGAATGTGTTGAATATTCTGAATTACCTGAAGAAACGCGTCATACATGGGTTGTAAAAACAACTAGCGAACTAGAAACGCCACGTCATGCTGTTATTGTATTCCAGGTAGATCGAAAAGGAAAAGTACAGAATGACATGAGTCAATTTCATAACGTTGATCTAACAAACATAAGATATTTTTAAATTCTGAGAGATATCCATATCCTGATTTGTATTTGAATTTTAAAGATAGCACATTTTCTGCTCTCTATAAAATGTTTGCCAATTTTAGATATTCTTACTATGGATTGGACAAGTGAACCGATTTTTATCGCTGATACATTTAAGACAACTTCACCTATTTCACACATTGATTACTCTCATCAGAAGAAATCGCTTTAAAGTGGTTCTGTATTTATGAGGGTTGAATTCGAATCAAATGAGAGTATTTAAAAAAATACCGCTACTTACTATCTAATCCTACATGACAAAATGTTTAGCTATAATCCTCTATCAAAAATAGTTAAACAACTTTATTGCGCATGCGTCAGTTATAATATTTATAATTTAATACAACGAAATTTCCTTTATTATGGATTATATGCATCGGTTAATTATTTTTTAACACAAATTACAAGAGCTGAACAAACAAATAAGGGAATATCAATTAAAATTTGAAATGGTGAAAACATTACGATGGGTTTAAAATCAGTCACCACATATTTAAAGCACCCTTTCCCTTAAATTATTTACCATCAAAACTATACAGCAGCGCTCTTTGGCTAATGATGAATCATTATTGTATCGATTGGAATGAAGGATTTACTACCTATCATAGATGTCGAGATGTTTTCAGAGATTTAACTGAGGAAGTCAACTTTGTCTAAGTCGGGGGTGAAGAAAAGGCTGTGTTTGTCAGAAAATATTCTCTAAAGCCAGTTGTTGAATTTGATGAACCGCCAGCTTTACAGACATTGCAATCTTGCTGCTTTTATCATCAGAAAACTCCATGTGTTTGTACATTAGCATCTGTATAACTATTATTTTATGAAATAAAACACTATTTGTTTTAAAATATATTTGTTTTATTTCTTAAATATTTCCTAATACGTAGTATATGTTCGCTTAACTCTAATTTTTTTAATTCATGTATAAATTTTCTTTCATTTTTACTTTTAAGAAAATATATACATTGTTGCACATTTGGAGGTTCATCTATACAATCACCCTCTTAAATATGAGTGCAACACGGCTAATTTAAATGTAATTCCTTGCCACGTCGATAGCGTTTTGATAGCTTTCCCCAAATTTGTATTAACTCCACTGACTCGAGAGCTAGCGAGACTAACCCCCCAATATTATCTCCTAATAGTTATATTATAATGGCAGGTGATGCTTCTAGAACTGAAATGGGAATTTTCTAAATTCTTTATGTAACCAGTTTTAAAATTATTTTAAATCTTTTTTGCTGTACTTGTGAAAGGTTATAAGATATAAAGAAATTTTAGTTACAGTTTTAATAATCAGTTTGTTTCGGTTGGGATTATTTTTCCGAACGTGTCCACATATGGTTTTCTAATAATCACAAATAAAACACAAATCTCGTATTTCTATTTTATAGAGAACATGCCTTTTTTATAAAGCTGTGATGATGTTATTACTTTCGTAATCGCAACAAAAAAGCCAAATTTGTATGAGAGAATTTAATCGAATTATACGTTTGTATTCAAGTGTTTGCTTTAACGTCTGACAGCTAACTGATGGAGTGATAAAAGTGTTACTTCTTACATAGTGGTTTAAAACTAACCCTATTTTTTTAAGTTTTAGCCTCACAACTAATCTAATATATTTATGGTAATATTTCTGATACTGTTTCCATTAACTAGGAGATGAATTAAGTGCCCAGGTTCTACGATATGCTATATCCAAGATCTACAGATGGTGTAAACTCGTACAATGTGTGTGAAAGATTACTGGTGTAATAAGAACCAGAAATAATATTACACTCTATTGTATGACAACCACTTGTACTATTTCTACACGGAGATCAGATTCGTGAAGTAAATTAGCCGTTAATGTTTTTTGTGAATATCCTAATAATTTTCCAATACTGCCGTCTGGTTGAAAATGTATGTTGCAAAGGCACTTTAACTCACATTTTTGCGTATTATTATTAGGTTTTAGAGATTAAAAGTCTGTTTCTTTTCACTAGCTAAATGTTTTTGCAGATACTATAGATATCAGTAACCTCGTATGATCCTGTAGGAATTTCCACTGCTTGAATTTTACCATTAACTGTACAATAAAACTTGTTTCGCCCGGGATCCATGTTTGGAATATAATTCCAAGTGCTAAGCTAAATCAGATCTAGAGAATAACTATATTTAGGATCTAGTTCTCTGGGTGGATCAGTATCAACACTGAAACAGCTAGATCGACCTTTCAACGTGAACGTCTGAGAGATTGACTTTATATCATTTTATTATTATTATTATCATAAAGAAAAGACAATACAAGATGTTTGTATGTGTTATATGTTTGGTACTCAACATGGTTAAAAAAATTATAATTTTTAAAATAGTGTGCAAGTTCTTCTGGTGGACTTGTTTTCTTGTAAGCTACTCAGTGAGTTCCTGTTCCTTTATACCAGTCTAAATTAAGCACACCACATACGTTTTTTCTAGGAACATTTGGTACAGTATCTCGCATAAAAACTCTTCTAAAATTAGGTAATTTCAAAATGAATGAGAAAATCGTTTAATGTCTCGATCTGTGAGTGCTCTTTTAGTTAGCTTTATTAGGATTTTTTTTGTTCTTTTCTTCAAAAATAACTCACATCCAGTTTTGTGCTTTGTTAAATATACACTACTGCCTTTCTTCTGCAAAGCAGTAGCCTCCATCGTTTCATTATGTATTTTCGCTTCTTTGAGTTTTTCCTGTGCTGAACGCATATCGTTGACCTCTTTAGTGACCCCAGCAGTAGTATAGAATAGGCGTTACTTGGACACTTCGATGGCATGCCCGTACCATTCACCTGGCTCACCTGTCTTCTTCGTCATAGCTATCTTCGGCAGTGTTTGCTCGACACTCTCACCTGTCTGTCACACCTGTTTGGCTCACCTGTCTTCGGCACTCACCTGTCTTAGGCACTCACATGTTAGCCACACCCATCTGACGTCATCTGTCACTTTGAATCTCCCGCAACAGCCAATCTGTCCCAAACTAGGTGTAAACATATTGCTGGTGAAATTGAGTTAAATGTAAAAAAGTGTATTTGTGGAGAATCGAACTCGTGATCTCGCGTATGCAAGTCCGAGATGATAGCCCCTAGACCAACATATTGCTGGTGAAATTGAGTTAAATGTAAAAGGATGGTATATACAAAACTAATATGCTCTTATGAATGACCTGTTTATTGTAGAAGTTATACACATGGTTTAACCTAGCTAGCTAGTTCAAATACCGACGCGGGAACAAAAACAAACAAACAAAAAATAATAATAATTTTGGTGGTTTTGTTTACACACGACATGAGTGTGTGTGTGATGAGCCGAGCCGAGCCGAGCCGAGCCGAGCCCACCTCAAGAGCCCTCCGAGTCTAGCCGAATTCTTATTTTTTTTAGACCCGTGAAACGTAATACATATACAGAGTTTAGCGAATTGATAAGAGATTATTTTTTACACTGTTAATTATTAAAATTAACAATAACATGTTCGACGTAATACTAAAGGTCAGATTCGCTGATAACAAAAGTTCAAGTATGTAGATACGGTGATCTTTGGATCTTATGGTTTTTTCAGAACTAGACTGTGAATATATCCCTAATACATCGACAGAACGTGTAGCGAAGTGTAAAGGGAAAGAGATATCTTTAAACATCTGTTCGTTTTGCTGTTAATTATGAAAAATAACAAAAACTTTTAACAAAAGAGAATTAAAGCATACCGTTTTGCATCATATTAAGAAAAGTACAAGAAGGAGAAGGTTGCAAAATAATGACGGTTGTTTTATTTTCTTTGGTATCTCTTCAATTGCTATGTCTTAAAGTTATCCACGAACCAACTAGACGACGACGACAGAGAGATATTATCCAGAAGAGCGCAGTTATAATTTTGTTTTAATTAATAATAGACGATATTATATTTTGAGATCTGTAAGTTTAAGGACATTTCAAGACACTGGTTATAATGTATGGTTTCACATACAGTATGATTTAATAAAACCTGATAAATACGTAAAGCGAAACGATAAAATATTTAATTTGGCTAATCAGCAAATAGGTCTAGTGCCTCACTTAAAAGACGATGTATCAAACTTAAAATATGTTCCTGCAGATATATCTTGCAACTGGTATACTGTCAGATATTTTCGAAATAAAAACATTTATCTTGAAAATAATCCTGTAGCACTAAAAGACATTTTTAGTGCACATTCCACTGTTTACTGCAGTGGTCAGACAGAATTGGGAGCTATTTTTAGTGTAAATTCTTCTGTTTACGGTACATGTCAATTAGATTTTTATTATAATAAAACTCTGTACGTAAACAAAATGTATTTTGAAAGAATACATTTTTTATGTCAAATATGTAATTGTTTAGTACAAAAAAAATATTAATAAGCACTTTAAACATCTAATAAAATTATTAAAATATTGTGATACTTGTTTAACGAATTATGTATTTTGTGTAAATAGTATTAGTTCTATAATTTTAATATTAAAATAGAACAGTAGAAAAATATATAATTAATAATTAAAATAAAAAAAAACTACTATGGTTGTTTTATTTGTTTTTAGTTTTAATTAGTGGGTGTGATGTAAATTCTCGTGATTTTTATTCACCAATGAAACCAATAATTTAGACCAAAACGCGAATAATAAATTTTTACCTCATTATGATGCTTTCAAATCTACCTCTTACATCATGTACTTGGATGCTACCAACTTATATGGTGCAGCCATGTCTCAACATCTCCCAACGGGTAGTTTCAATTGGTTAGAGGATGCCGAAGTTCAAAGTTTTGATTTAAACGTAGCCAAAGATGTAAATACTTGTTATATTTTAGAAGTTGATCGATCTTGAACAATTTGATAGAACATATTTTGGCTGCATTCTATCAAGCCAGAGCAGTCTAAGGCTAATATTTCAAAATTAATTCCAACTTTAAACAGAAAAGAAACATATATTATTCGTCTTCAAAATTTGCGACAGTGTTTAGACAACGGGTTAGTGCTCACTAAAAAATTCATCGCAGTAGTTATAATAGGGGAGCGCCTCCTCCTCCTCCTCTTCCTCTCTCTCATGTCCCTAATTCTTAACTTCCTCCCCTTTTATTCTCATTCGCATCATATTTTTTAATTTTTTCTCTTTGTTCTCCCACATTTGATTTTGCATTCTTAAGTCTTATAAATAGGTGCATCATGATCATTTTAGTATGCCAAGACACATTTACTAAGCTGTGCTCGAGTTGCGTAAAAAGTTATTTTTGAATTTTTCCACCAATTTTGTATAAAACAAAAAGAAAAAATGTGTCAAGTAATAAGTGAATTATGTGTAATCGCGAAAAATTAACTACAACTATCAGACAGTTAAAAGTTAAATATCTCAATTTCTTTGAAGTGATTTCGAAAGATGAATACACCAAGCTGTTTTATCCACTGAAACGAGATTATTTGGAAGCAATTGACTGTTGTGATGATTATTTAGAAGGAATTATAAGCCTTACTACGTTTTTCAATACATTTGGGAAATCATACTTTGTAGGAGAATTAAGCCACCTAATAGAATTTATAGGAGAAGATTGCCAATTTATACCTGCTATTATTGCAACCCAAAAGAGGTTTCAATTATACGAAGATAAAAAACAGGTATTATCAAAGAAAGTTAATCCTATTCGCAAGAGACGTCCCCCTACATATTTAAAATATTATGTTAAATAAATGAAATGGCTGAGTTGCTGATTGCAGTTAAATTATTAGAGGAGAAATTTAGTAATCTTTCAAAAACCTATTTCTCATATTGTATGGCAAGTGGTCCGGAGTGGATAGACTTTTATTGTAATCAATCTGAGGAATTCGTAAAGGCTGCCCTCTGTTGCAACAAATACATTGAAACATTAAATTTTTTTCAACTTATTCAAGATCTAAAAGATATTGGCTTTGGTTACTATTTAAAAGACTTGAAGCAATTTATTGACGAGGATACTATTCTTCAAGAAATTGAAAAGGAAGAATAAATTTAATAATATTTACAATGGAGCAAATGGTTACTGAAATGTATGAAGAGTTTATTATATCTGCTGCATACTTCCAATATTTATCAATTGTAGGCGAAGAAGACGCAGAAGCACAAGATTTGTCAGCATATGTTAATAATATAGATCGAATGAAACAATGTAAATTAGCCGCTAAATTTTGTAATGATTATTTAAAATATAAAAATGAGTATGAACTTTTAAATGAATTTAGAAAATTAGATTTAAGGTATCATATTAATTGTATTCAATCATGGTTGGTTAATGCAAAATAAAAAGGTAATTAAGTTTTTTTTTATATTTTTATTCATTCATAAAACAATTGTCATATAAAAATAACACATTTGTCAAAGCACACATACAAGGTGATTTTGAATGATAGAAGCATTTTGGTTCCATTAGCTTTAGCGCTGGTTGTTCATCTATTTCAATCACATGCTTTTTAGAATATTTCTGTATAAAATCCTTTTTTTCGCTTCCTTTTACAAAAACAAAATCTGCTTTCTTCGTAAGTGTTTCAATTATTTTTGGGAAATGATGTAATGGAGTAAATCCATTATTCCAATGTATACAATGATAATTTTTCGTTAACCATACCGCCTGCTTGTGACAATCAGGTGAAAGAAACTCCATTGGAAAAGGCTTTTTAAAAATGTAATGAGTCATTTCATAACCATCAAAAGCTGCAAGCTCTTTCGGTATAAATTTATTTTTTTCATCTTTGAATCCTTGAATATCTATAACCAATCTCATATTTTCAAAGCAGCAAATTTTTTAATGAGACTTTTTTTACTTGAATAATTTGCAATTTCTTCTTTCAGTTGATTAATTTTAAAAATAAATTTTTCAATTTGTAGTTGTAGTTTTGATGTCATGATTAAAACTAAAAGCTTTTGAAAATTTCTTTAAATTAAATCGAAATATGAAAATAGTGGGGATAAAGTTTATAATTGTTTCACAATTTTAGTAAGAGGGTTGTAGCTAAATAATTTGTCATGTAAAATAAGACAATAAGCAGAAGTATCTTTTTTAATTGCATTGTGTGTCTCAAATTCAATTCTCATTACTACGGATCCCGTTTGAATTGTTTCTTTTTGATGGGAGCAATCAATATGTGTAATAGGACTAATGTTTTTGAATTGTTCAGGATTAAAAATGGGTTCATTTGGAACACCATAGTAAGACTGTCTAAAGTTGGCAAACATTTCGTATAAAGCAGAAAATTTGTTTTCTTCGAAATTTAAGTACAAATCGTGATAAGGATATCTTTCAGAATTTAAATATACTCTAATATTTGACAAGGTAATATTGTCAAATTTACTCATATCTTTAACAATTTTCCCTTTTCTGTTTTCTTGAAAGCCAATCACAACATGACGAGGAGCTTCTAGTTTACTAGTTGTTTTTACCGGCCATGTGTGACGGGTTGTTTCGGTTAGAGAAGAATATTCAACAAGTTCCCAACTCCTGAATCCTATCAATATATCTTTATTTGATTCTAATATTTTTGATAGAGCAAGTTGTTGTGGCATATCAACTAGAATGTGAGGAACTTTCCAATAAATTTTATCGAAAGTAACCAATGGAGTGTCAGGAGCAGTAACAAGGTGTGCCGGATCTTCTTTGAAAATAACACCATCTAAATCATCAGTTGATCTAATAAGAACCAATTCCTGTTTCATATTCATAATAATTTTTCTGTAATCTTCAAAAAATCCTAAAAGCATTTTTAGTGGTATGGATACGGAGAATTTTCCATCATTATCAACTAAAATTGTATCACCTTCTTTCCGATGTGGAAACCAACCTGCATTTTCCAGTTTTAAACTTTCGTTGGTATTGTGAGAAAGGTAGCTTTTTAAGGTTGATGCTAATCCAACATTTCTTATTGAATCTATAGTAATTCCGTTTAGTTCATAGCGGATTTCTCTGAACAAAAAGGCTATACCATTGTTAATAAATAGCAATTCTTTCTTATATTTACCTTCTGTATTAGTTAATTTTCCTTCGATATAAAGTAAACTATCTGATGGTAGAGTGTAAGCATCGAGTTCTTGAATTGGGATCCTTATTTCATCATTGTAATCGAATTTTGAAGAAATATATGGTTGATATGTGTGAAGCTCAGAACTGACGATGGAATTGTCTACATAAAGCTTTTCGTTTACGTTTAATATGTTCATTATTTTAAAACAGTGAAACCCAAGGATGTGAGAAATTTACGATTATCTCGTCTTAACTTGTTGGTGTTGGATTTGATACTGAACTGTTGTTTAGGCTTTTTCTTTTATAAGTTTTTACTTTGTTGATAGTGGTAGGGGCAAGTCTCATCCCAAGGGCTCTATTATATCTAACAACCATTTTATATTTCACTTGTTTGTAAATGTAACCTTACTGTTATAGTTTCTCCTCTAAAACTGATAAGTTCTCCGTCTTGATCAACTATTTTAACTGTTATATTGTTAATTGCTTTGACGCTAACTGGAAAATACAAAATGGGCAAAGGAGATTCAACTATTTTATACCCTGGAGCTACAGTTGGATAAAACTGGTGAATAATATGAACAGGTTTACCATTATTGTAAGAACCGACACAAATATTACAGTCAATACAAATAGCATTCACCTTAGTTATTTTTGCAACATTATCTGATTCTTCCTCTTTCATAGCTTCTAGTATCCTGCTATTAAAACCCAACATTTTTCCTATCGAATCTTCCTTGGTAAAATCAATTATTCTACTACACATTAAAAAAGTTTTTAGAGTATTAACATTTGCTTTTAAAAAGAAAAAAAAATTTTTTCATTCGAAATAAATCTTCTATACTTTCTCTTATGTATGTTTCTATATCTGTAATGTCATAAGTTCCGTCGGGAATAACAATTACTTTTTTATCTATATAAAATTTATTATATCCTTCTTTTATATTGGGGATAGTCATAAACGTTTCAAAATCAGCTAAACCCAGGTAATATTGTTTTTCATCCTCTAAATATATGGGCGGATTAAAATCAGCAGACAAAACAGAACTGTTTCCTGATATGGCAATTGTGGTAGACATTGCAGTTTATTTATGAATGAGATATTACAATAAATAATGAGTTTATATATTTTTTTGCAAAAATTTTAGGGATAGTTGACCACAGTTATATGAATTAAATTTTTGTTTATTTTCATAAGTATAAAATACATCCACTTTGCCATTCGAATTAAAATATTTGAGAAGTTCAAAAGGTGGTTTTAAATTTCCATAACTATCAAAATATATTACATTTTTGTTATTTTTAATATAAGCAGTCAATGAGATCCTTTATTTTGTTTTTTATCCAAATTTACAATACCACATTCTTTCAGATTAATTTTTTTTGGAAGTTCATCGAGCATAAAACACCTCTAA
>JAUTXW010002729.1:0-48742 GCA_030620095.1 Kuschelorhynchus macadamiae | reverse complement strand
CATTAACAAAATGGGACAGTCTGAAAAATCTCCTTGGAAACCCCAAAGACAAAGTCGACTTGAGGGAGAGGAGTGGCATCTATGAAATTAGCTGTAATGACTGTGATCTAAAATATGTTGGGCAAACTAAATGCTCCATAAACATTCGTTTTAAAGAACACATGGCACATTTAAGAGACGGAAGAACAGAAAAGTCAAGCGTTGCCCAACATGCTTTAGAAAACAATCACCAAATAGGAATAAATAATCTTAAGTTGATTAAATATGTATCTAATAATAGATTATTGGATGATAGATAGACAGATAGCTTTATTTCAAAACAATTGTAAAACAAAATACACACTTATTACAAGTTTGAAATATGTCAATTAACAGTCAGAAAAAAGAGGATAAAATAATACAATTAAATAGTAACATTTAAAAATTTCCTATATAAAAAAGTCATTGACCTTATATGGCTCTAGATTACATAAATACTTGAAAAGACTCTTTCCAAAGTTTTTGCTTGGTAAGTTAAGTTGTTGTAAAAAACTATAAAGTTATAATGACAGCTATGCTCAGTAAGTGTCAAACTGTGGCGTGGCACGTTGTATCTTGTATTCTTCTGGTATCATGAGCATGATTTATTTCAAGATGTTTAAACTTGCCTTCATATTTTTTAAGAAACATAATACACTCATATATATATATATATATATATATATATATATATATATATATATATATATACAAAGCAGCAACTGTAAGTAGTCCCTGAGTTCTGAAAAGACCCCTGCAGGATGATCTAAATTAACTTTAACATAATACGCAATGCCTGTTTCTGTATTCTAAACACTCTTTCTGCCCTCATGTGCCACCCCAAATGCTGTAGCGTATAATGGACAAGATATTTGCATGGTATACAGTGTTTGATACGTTTAGGTTAAGATTTCTTGATATTATTCTGTAAAGAATAGCATCCACTAGAGAGTCTAGCACATAAACAATCTATCTGGACATCAAACTTAAGTGTGGAGTTCAGTGTAATTCCTAGCATATTGTTGTTTTCTCCAATCTCAAGATTTGTACCATCTATGTCAATTGAGCTTGGGACAAGTAGTTTTCTTGGAGATGTTTTAAAAATTACACATTTTGTTTTTTCAGTGTTCAGAACTAGGCGGTTGCTCAAGAACCACTGCTTTACTTGTCTCAAAATTATCATCCATTAAATCCATCAGTAATGGCATTGACCTATCTTTCAGAAACAAGTTAGTATCATCTGCATAATTAAACAAAATATTTGTAAATTCATGGTTTATTGTTGGAAGGAAAAATCTCAAAAAACAGTGATCCTAGGATGCTGCCCTGGGGTACTCCAAGACTGATATTCTCGTGCTTTGAGGAAACCCGTACTTTATTATTCTCCTGCCTGAGAATGACTCTTTGCCTCCTATTACTCAAATATGATTTAACCCAGGACAGCTCATTTCCCCTTATACCATACTGGGAAAGTTTATCCAAGAGAAGACCATGATCAAGGCAATCAAAGGCCTTTGAGAGGTCAAGGAATAGACCGGCTGCTACCTCTCCTTCCTCTACAGCTCCATATATCCCTGTCAAAAAATCATATACAGCGGTTTTAGTTGTTTTATTTTTCAAAAAACCATGTTGAAAATCAGCGAACAAGTTCATACTGGAAAAAAAAACTATAGATGCGGTTGTAAAAGGCTTTTTTGAAAAATTTTGAGAAGGATGATAGGAGGCTTATTGGCCTGTAATTAGAAAGAATTTCATGGTCACCTTTTTTATAAAGAGGCAAGACAAGGGCCTCTTTTAGTTTATCTGGATAAATTCAGTTCGAAAAGAGCAATTCAGTATGTCACATAGAGGGCTCAGCTATTGCTTCAATGCAAACCTTTCCTGATGCTTTTGAGTATAGAAATAGTTAAATGTGGTAAGAAAGCACTAAATAAAGACAGAGGGCCTATTCCCTATAGTCCCCTCTATTGTTTACTTGACAACGGTGCAGTCGGGCGCAACCGAGTGTGACCACATTTACCTGTAAATAGTCTCGGTTAGGATAAGTTACTTTAGTTTATATCATCTGCTGATGATGCTAACTTGGTTAGCGAAACCCCGCGTCCAGAACGTAACAAGTTGTGGTGTAGTGTGGTTAGAACTCTTGTATTTTGATCTAAGACCTCTATGTAAATATGTTTAAGTTTGTTGTATAGATTATATTTATTTATATTTTTATGTGTGCTTATTTTATTCTGTTACTTACACTTCATTTATATTTTTTCTCTTTCATACCATGTGCTGAACATGGTTGTAAAGTTTTTTTTTCAGTTAAAGAAATAAAATCTGTAAAATTCTCAATACTTTTTATTAAGAGCACTTTTTATGAAATTCAACAGTTTTGCAAAAATAAAGATCTAATTTTCATAATTTAATGTATTACCTTTTATTAAAATACCTGCACACCTGTTATGTTTGAGGTCAGTTTTGTTGATTTAAAAAAATGGAACTGAAACCCAAAGAATTGGAATATTAATTATACTGGGTTATGGGGATAGAATGCAAAACCTGCAAAATGTTTTTAATAACAAGGCAGTTGAATTTAATTCTTTTTTTTTACGAACACTGCTCAAAACATCTTAAATTGAGTAAAAGCATGTCATGGTCATGAGGTTGAGTGAGTGGTTTACTCCAATCCGAGTCAATCTAAATTTAAGCAAAACCAAAAGAATAGTATTTACTCTACACAATATAATAGATGAAATAGGTGTTGACGAAGTAGCTTTGTGTGTCTACTTGGATCCCTCTCTCCTTATTTAATAGACAAATAACAGACAGACATGGTGTTCCAATTTTCATTATTTATATACCTTACCAAGTAAAAATACAACAGCGATGTTTTAAATTGTCACAATAAATATTACTAAAGGTAATAAAGAAATAATTTTGGTCAAGGTATAAATAATTATGTCCTTGTATGATTTTAAAGCAATGTTTTCCTGCACCTTTTTCAATATATGCCCTAAATTATAGTTTGTTTAGTATGTTAATTAATTCAAGACTTACTCCTTGAAGGTATCCTCTTCATTGTCACTTTTAATATCGAGTTCCTCGTGCTCGATAGAATATGACTCCCTGAAAAACTCCGCAGCATATTTTTCCTTTTTAACATCAATTTCTCCTGTATGGCCACCTGTCTTACTTTGCTTTTTGTTGTCAAATTCACTACAATTTTAAGACATGTTGTAGTTATTAAGCAATCCCTTACTTAATTTTCAAAAAATAGAAAAAAATTAATATATTATATTTAATAATAACACGTTTTTGTATGTTGCAAGGACTTTTAATTGATCTTCAGAATTTTTAATTGTTATGTGTAAAAAACTTTATATATCTACAAAAAAACTTGAATTGATTTGGTTTTCTTTTGTTCTTTATGTTTAAAATGTAATATTGCTCATATGGTATATATGTATATATATATATATATATATATATATATATATATATATATATATATATATATATATATATATATATATATATATATATATATATATATATATATATATATATATATATATATATATATATATATATATATATATATATATATATATATATATATATATATATATATATATATATATATATATATATATATATATATATATATATATATATATATATATATATATATGGTTATATATATATAAACCTTGATATATATATATATATATATATATATATATATTCTAAAATAATATATATATATATATATATATATATGAATATATATATATATATATATATATTGTATATATATATATATATATACTAATATATAAAAAAAAACTACTTAACATCCTCCTCTTCAGTTTTTATATAACCATTTTCCCTTTTGCTGGTAAAATATTTTTTGGAATTACTGTCAACTTCATTCTTAGGTCTCCTTAAAATATAAATATACTAATATTATCTTGGATATACTATTAAAATTAATAATAAATATATCTACCTATTGCCGGAATCATTCAGTTCAAGTTTCATTTCTAGAGCTTCAAGTTTGACAGGTACAGACACCTCCATTGAAAAAATGACTCCAGTTGCAAATACTCTAAAAAATTAAGTTACGAGAACTATAAGCTACAGCTCTAATTAATACCTGTCCTGATGCTTCAAATGACCTCAAAAATCTTGATCCCCTTCATAAGACCACATATTGTTAGTAATAACTGATCCGGCAAAATGATTAAAAAATATAATGGTAACAAAAAACAGGGCTACCACTACTTGTTAACGGAGCATTTAATTGTGATCAAGGATGATCTACAGAGTGTTTAGAAAAAAAAACGTGCTCTGAATGTTAACTAAATGTGAACTAAAAAATAATAAATGTAATACTAAAAAAGGGGAAATATTCAAAATATGTTCAGGGATGAACTTAATGGAAATTAATTTGCAAACGGATTGCCAACTTAGACAATTCCATTTACAGAAAAAAATGATATATTTAACATATTAAAATCAACTTAAAATTTAATATTTGATAAATTAAAGAAAATGTAAAAAAAATAAGTTTAAAATTTAATCGGCTTGAGTGGAGTCACTTTAGCAGAAATGTTCGTAAATAAAAATGACTCTTTTTCCCCTTTGGTTTTTTCTATGAAAATGTTGGTGGTATCATAGAGGAAAGGAATTCTGGAATTTTGCATTATATGACCACTGAAATATGTGATTTTTCTACTTTCTTATTCTATACCTACATATCAGCATAAGATGATAACAAGAATGTCTTAAAGTAATTTCATATTTTCTTCAAAATGTTACTTGTGTCCAATAAGTTTTGAGAAAAGAAAATCTGTGAAAAGATACTCTTTGTGGTCACTAATTAGCACACCATTTATTTTAAATTAAAAATAAATAATTTTTTAGTGTCATTTTAAAGAGTTTAAAAAATCCATCACTTCAAAAAATTCAATCTACAGACGATTCAATTTTAAAATTGAATTGCAGCTTTCAGCCGTTTTTTAGATACAAAGACTTACAGTTTGGTATCTTTATTAGTGTCCAAAAAAAAATATTTTTTAGGATTTTTTATCAAAATTTATTAAGGACCATAAGTGAAATTATTAAGAACACTTCTTCTTGGGGGGCGAAATGAAATTTCTTTCGACGTTCCTACCCACAAATGTTATAAGAAAAATAAACGTAATTACTATCAAAATATCGAGTTATTTTTGGGAAAACAGAAAAGATTTAAAAAGAATTCAGTACGGTTGTGTATGCTTACCCAAATCACTTATGATCTGTTGTGAACGATACGCATTGCTATTATTTTGACTAAAATTTTCTCATTTAGTCTGCCTAGCGATTAAAATGTCAAAAATATTTAAAATAAAAAACACAAAACATGAAAAGAAAACAAAACAATTATCTTGGAAATGCCAATGCTGCCAAATTAAAATTGCTCTAATGGCAGTTGGCAGTGTTGGAACTATCGATAGTTTGGACTATCGAAAACAATCGATACTTTTTAGATGGATAGTTAAACGAGCAACACAATGAATGTTACGTCATTCGTTTCCGTCCATTTATGTCAGTCAAAGTCCAACAGTGAAGTACATCACTGGCGGAAGTCTAATATTTGGCATCGACCCCCGTTTGATTTGAGTTTTTTAGATCAACAAAAAAGTGACTTTAGTGAGCGTTCCAGTACAGCAAATTAATAGTTATATGTTACCGGAGCACGATGCTTTAAACCACGGGGAATCGGTATGCTACACCCGCTTGACCAGCAGACAAAAACACATATCGTCCGCGCATGATGTAACTGCGGAGCACATTCCTATTTGGCGCCATTAAGCCACATTTACATTTCAAGTCATTTCAATTGCATTTACAATGGAAATTCTTCCTGAACAGCTGATCCAATTTTGTATTTATTTAATTTTATTATTTTCTAAGATATCAATGCAAAATTCACTGAATCGGAGCAAGAAGATTGCTTAGTAACTTTTTTACGCTATTTAGTACTAGGTTTTAGGAGTTTATGTCTACGCTAGATTTATCTACACCTTCAGGATTAACTCAAAAATATTCGATTAAATGTTTCTTCATTATAGCGACAACACTTATATTCTTTAAATAGTTGAATGTGTAAAAATATTAAGAATTTAACAAAAATTATTATAAAACTTATAAAATTAGAACTTAAAAAATTAAAGGTTTCTTCATTATAGCGGCAAAAAAAAACTCTTATATTCTTTAAATAGTTGAATGTGTAAAAATATTAAGAATTTCACTAAAATTATTCAATGCGATCCGAAGTCAAGTTTGAAGTTCACTTCGAATTTTGTTTAATGTAATAAATGACACCACACTGTTGCCATTTGCCAAGGAAGCCAATTTCATAACAAATTCGAGTTGCAATTGAATGTAAATGTAGTTTTATAATCATGCACTGCTAACGTGCTAACGTATATGATGTAACCCGTTCTACACAGACTGCGTTCATTGGAGGGCAGCACACTAACTAATTACTCATGGAAACGAAGAATACAAACGGTAAAACGCTTGTCATTATTTTGACAATTTTGAATTTGAGGTAATTAAATTTTAGGAATTAATTTAAGTATATGTTTTATATTTGTTAGACTATCGATGATCGGTCAATATTACAACAGTGTATTCCAGATTGAAGCTGCCTGCGTATTTGTATGTAGTACGTTTACTATTGCAAAAGTAAAAAGGCGAATTCATTTATAATAAAAATATTTTTCCTATATAAGAGCAATGGGAGTTTGTAGTGACCACCCCAACCCTTTGGATTTTACCTATCTTTTCAAAATGGTTCATATTAGGGGAAAATTCTTTGACAGTTTTCACAGACTCGCAGAATACCGAAGAATGCGGGAACAACGTCTGATACCATCCTTAAAATCAAGCGGCCATAAACCTTGCTTATAAAACTGTCACAGAATTACTATTCATTTAACCTCTTTTAAAAAAGAAGTATCTAGCAGTCAGTGCCAAATATTTTTCAAAAAAAAAGAGAAGAAAAGATTTTTAGGTTAGTATTGTTTATTTATCTGCTTTAGATTATTTTGTTTTTGTTTAGTCATCCTAACTTGGAATTTCAGTAATTTAGAATGATTTTCCAAGATTTATATTTTTTAATGCTGTTAGACCCACTTATTGTTAGAAACTGAAACCAATAAAGTAATATAGGAAATACACACACCAACAAAATTCTTGGACCTCTTCAGAAAATGCAATAATGTAATGTTCAAGACTGTATGTCTTTTTTATTTAACGGATCCAGCAAGTGATTACAAAAAATATGTCAACAAAAAACAAAGCTACTTTGCTATTAAATTGGGTATTCAACCGGGGAAATGGTTTTATTACTTGTACTCTCGAGTTTATGAAATAATAATCATATCTAGGCAGGAAGTATGTCGAATAATATTGTTTTGTCATGGCAAATTGAATTTAAACTCTGCATTTTCCTTCAAGTTCAGTGAAAGTCATGTCAGAAATCATTCATTTTCTAGTTAATTTCAATGTTTCTCGAACAGTGCCAACAAAATGACAATTCATGTCAAATTGACTTTAAAATACCTTAATCAAAATGTGAAATATTTATACTGTTTTTTGCACTTTGCAATAGAGAGAATTTTGAGTAAAATGGCTTCATTTAGTCAAACCAGTAGTGGATTTATTTTACCAAGGGTGGACTTGTTTATGGTGCATGATTTTTTAAAGTTATACTGCAGAAGTATGACGAAGGAAAGTATTACTTCAAGCATAAATCGCAATAAAAATTACATAAAATGCTTACCACATACAACATGACAAGGTAATTTACAATAGTGACAAATACTCCAATGAGTTTTCTTTGCATTATCAGGTTATATTGAACTTACATTGAAAGTCAGTAAATTACTGTTAATCCAGGCTTTAACTGTCTTCTAAGTCTTCACTTATCACTTCACTTAACACATCGGATGCAGGCTGATGCCACAAAATGGAACTGTCATCCCCAAAATGAACTTGCCCTTAATATCAAGTGCAGTCAAATCGTGTATATAGAACAAGAACAAAAGTAATGTAGGACAGATATATGGAACACCACAGTTAACGGTAACATTATCAGATAATGTTCCATCCATATAAACCCTTTGCTGTGACAGGTATGATCCAAACCATACTGTATTTCGTGACTTACATTTCAAATGCTTTTGTCAAGTCACAAAATACTGCATGCAACATTCCCTTTAAATCAATGCATAAGCAGTCATAAAAGCAAAAATTGCAACATTTGTTCCTCTCTTGCTTTGAAATCCAAATTGGTTTATACTGAAATCTAGATTTTAAATCGAGACAAAAATGCATTACTCTACTTTTTACTAATTTTTCAATCATTTTAGATAAAGTGGGTAAGAGGGATATAGGCCTGAAATTAGATGGAGATAGATCTTCACCACACTTATGCATATAATTATTGTTTTTTTTTTAAAGTTCTGGAAATTGGCCATTAGCAAAAGAATGGTTTATTATGTTAGATAAAGGCAACAATACAGAGTCATTCAACTCACAAAACACCCTGACTGACATGTCATCCCACCCAGAAGCATTTTTGTTTTTTATGCTGCAAACAACAAGACATCAGTGGGGTAGAAAAAAAGTTTCGTATACATATTTATTAGTTAGATATTGTAATGGGCCATTTTTGTCTTTATCTTAACACCCATCAAACAATAAAACCTGTAAAGATCATCAGGTGGCTGCACTGCAAAAGTCTGTTTACTGATATTATTCTGTCTCAAATCATTAATAACAGACCAAGTTTCTCTAGAAATATCTGAGGACTTTTTTGCTCTGCCACTGTAGTAGATTCTCTGAGCAAACTTCAACACCCTTCTGTAAATTGCTTTATATTTAGAGTAATATGACATGAAGAAGAAACTGTTGGAAATTTTTTTTTTCTGGCATAGTGAAGGGTTCATGGGGAACATGAACAATAGAAGAATATTTGAGGTTATGAAGTGTTGTTGTTTATTTTCTACATGTGTGTAAAAATTACGTTTTTAGTGTGAAATTGGCCAAAATAATTGTTTTTATGCAGTAAATTTTTAAAACAGACCTTCTAGTTCATCAGTGCATGTTTGCAGCAGCCTGAGTGTAGTTATTGAGAATGTTTTGAGGAAAATTATTTCCGACACCATAGTGTTTGTTTACCTCTTACCTGCTGGATAGGAAATCATTATTTGTTCAACTATTTATTCAATCATTTGCCTCAGCTTTCACCAAAAAATAGTGTTTATTTTAAATCTGCCTCTTGGGCTCAGTGTTGCCTGCTCTCTTGAAGTAATTTCTTAATACTGCAGCATGGTTTGCTGTTACAAATGCAAAAGAGATTGTATTATGAAGGAGGATAAGACACAGCTCTTTGGTTCTCCTTGTGACATCTGTACCAACGTGATTTGTGCAGAGTGTGCTGGAACCTCAGCATCAGAAGTAAGAGTTCTTGTTATGAAGGCAAGATCTCTTTTTCACTTTTGCCCTGACTGTGCCACTAAATTCTATAAGAATATGACTGAATTGAGCAAAAAGATTGGCACCATTGAACAAGAACTATCTAGTGTAAAGTCTGAAATTAAGTCCCAACCTAGCATGGAAGAAATCAGACAGAGAATGAAGGCAGTTGAAGATAATGTTGAGAAGCTCAAACAGTCGAGGCAAGTGAGCCTAAAGGAAACTAAGGAAGCTAAGGAAAAAGTCAAAGCAATTGAAGAAAAAATTACAGAACATACAATAGGGGAAAGCAGTAGGGACGACATGGTAAAGCTTGAGACCAATTTATCCAAATTATTTACAGCAGCGCTATCTAGTCAAATGAACACCATGACAAGGAACATTGAAGGCATTGTAAAGTCTATAAAAGAGGGAAATTCTAACATCATGAACTATCTTACAACCAGGAATGAGGGCAATCATTTCTCGACTCGTGAGCAGGACCCAAACAGGAAAGTAACATCACAAAATGTAGCACATGCAGTACTGGAAGCATCAACACAAAGCACTTTAAGCAAATATATAAATCTAGCAAGCGAAGAACCTTCTGGGTCACAGCTCTTCAAATCAACATCTAACAATTCTGGTAGAATAATTAAGGGTAACAAGAAGGATGTCTCCAGAATCTCAGCTGCGGAAAACTGCAAGGTCTTCTTTGTGAGCAATCTGAGCACCGAGTCTTCGGCTGAAAAACTGAAAGAGTACCTGCACGAGAATAATATATCTGTAATTACATGTGAGCAAATTCGCCCAGCTCAACAATTGGGATCCCCTACCAGAATTTCATATAAAATCACAGTACCACCTGCAATGGAAGAATCTATTTTAAACGCTAACTTATGGCCAGAGAATGTTACTGTTAAACCCTTCATATTCCCGAGAAATAAGAATTTTCATCAGAGGAGGCCTCGTGCATGGCCACGAAGCTAAATTCATCTAAAATCAAAATGACCAATATTGTTTTCCATCAGAATGTCAGACCCCTAAGGAACTGTTTAAATGCATTGGAAGGAAGCGTTGAGGAGCACCAGTGTCCCTTTGTATGTGTGACCGAGCATTGGCAGAGCGAACAAGAGATAAAGGTATTAAACTTAAGAGGCTACAAATGTGCAAGCGCTTTCTGTCGTAGCCAGACAAGCCATGGAGGATCTGCTGTGTATGTTCTGAATGGAATAAAAACAACATCAATTAAGGAGGTTGAAGATTTGGCTGAAGATTGTGTTTTTGAATGTGCGGGTGTGGAGTGTATACTAGATAATCTTAAATGTCAGGTAGTAGCCATTTATCGTCCTCCTACTGGTGATATTAAGAGCTTTTTAGGAAAAATGACTTTGCTTTTGAATGTCTTGCATATTGCAAATAACATATATTTTATTGCTGGTGATATTAACATTGATCTTCTAAGAAGTTCAGCAGCTCAGTCAGAGCTCTGTAATTTACTTTTTAGCTATAATGCAGTTGCTACAATAAAAGATTTTACTAGAATAACTGAAAATACCCAGTCTTGCTTAGACAATATTATTAAAAATTTTAATGGTCATTGGCAGAGTCGTGTAGTCGAAACAAATTTATCAGATCATTGTGGTCAAATATTGGCTTGTAACTTAAGCGTAACTATAAATATGCCCAAAATTATTAAAAGAGATATTGGCCAGGACAACATGTTACAGTTTTATGCAAGGATAAGTCAGGAAAGCCGGGAAGACGTACGTTTTTGTTGCTTCAAACATCAATGAGGCCTATGATTCTTTTTATAGTATCTTTCGGTTTTATTTTGATACGTGTTTCCCCAGAATTATAGTTAAACATAGTTCAAAAGAAAAATTTTTATATAATAAACCTGATATTGCTGAATTAAAAAATCAATTGACTCTATATCAAGCAATGGCTCTAAAGGATCCAAATTTCAAGTCAGTGTTCAATTATTTTAATATATTATATAACCAGGCTCTGCAGAACGCTTAAAAAACATACTATGAGAATAAAATTGAGAAGTCATTGAATAAATCAAGGGCTATGTGGCAGGCCATCAGTGAGGTAACAGGTTCTGGGAAGGGCTCAGATTTCTGCATGACGGAAAATTGTTCAAATAACTTGAATACCTTTCTTGTAAATATTGCGAAATCGCTGTTATCACAACACAGTGAAATGGGTGTAGATGGGGGTTTTACGTCCTCCATACCTTTTAATAGGAGATCATTTTTTATAATCCCAACAACACCAGAGGAAATACTGACCTTAATATCTAAACTACAGAACAAAAAGAGCACTGGAGAGGATGAGATACCAAACTCAGTGTTAAAACATTGTGCGAATTATATCTGCAAGCCTCTGAGCCTTTTAATAAATTTGTCATTTTCAAGTGGTATATTCCCTGATGGCTTAAAGCATGCAATTGTAAAACCTATTTACAAGAAAGGGGACAAAAAAGATTTTAACAACTACAGACCAATAAGTTTGCTTACATGCTTTTCTAAATTATTTGAATATGCAATGAATATACGCCTTCGTAACTTTTTTATCAGCTGTAATTTATTTTCATGTCACCAGCATGCTTATTTGCAAAATCACTCAATAGAAACTGCTCTCTTTCAGTTTACAGATTTTGTTCTCAACAGAGTGGAGACTGGTGACCTGACTTGTGGAATTTTTTTTTGGACCTCTCTCGTGCTTTTGATTGCATTGATCACAGCATACTGTTAGACAAGCTGTACAGATATGGGATACGGGGGGAATCACTGGAATGGTTTGCTACGTATCTGTCAAATAGGCAGCAATCCGTGGAGCTAAGCGGTTCTCCTGGATCAGTAAGATCGGAGCCAATGAGCTTGACTGTTGGTGTGCCACAGGATAGTGTCCTCGGACCGCTATTATTCATAATATTTGTTAATGATCTTAACCATATTGCTCTCAATGAAAACACTGAAACAATTTTGTGCTTTGCTGATGACACAAATATTCTGATTACAGGCAAGTCTTTTGAAGCAGTTCAAGAAAAAAGTAAAAATATAGTAAATCGCGCCAAAAGCTACTTTAATGAAAATAAGTTGATTCTTAACAATAATAAGACAGAATATATGGTTTTTAGTGGCGGTGTTAGGGAGCTTCCCAACCAGATGATGCTGGAGAATGAGATAGTTCAATTGGGATTCTCTACTAAATTTCTGGGAGTTGTCATAAATCATAAACTGAGCTGGAGTCACCATGTCATATACCTTTCAGGGAGACTTTCTTCTGTTACATATGCTTTTAGAATTCTATCAAAAAGTGTTAACTCAGATGTCCTTAGGACGGTTTACTTTGCTAATTTCCACTCTTTGGCTAAGTTTGGCATTGTGATATGGGGAGGAACGTCAGATATGGATATAATATTTAGATGTCAAAAGAGAATAATGAGAATTTGGTTCAAGATGGGCTTTAAGGACTCATGCCGTGGTGTATTCCGAGAAAACAAAATTTTGACTATATGTGGTGTATATATATATGAGTGTATGAAATTTCTCTCTAGCACTCCTGGTACTTTCAATGAGCTGGTTAAGAACCACAGCTACAGCACTAGATCTCTAAATTATAACTACCCTAAACATCGAACAACTTTGTATGAAAAGGGTACATTGTATAGTAGTATTAAACTATTTAATAGTCTACCATGCAACATTAAATCTATCGTTGATGATAAAAGAAAATTTCTCTATAACTTAAAAGAGCATCTGTGTTTGGTAGAACCTTATTCTATCCCAGAGTTCTTGAACTTTGGAAATTAGTGTGTTGAGTTGTTACTATATTGTAGACTTGATCTCATTGTAGCAACTGCATATTCATATTCATTAAGTGTTTTAATGTTTTGTTTAAGCTAAATATTGTCTGTTTTCTTTTTTTATGCATGTCTTTGTTTATATATTTGTTGATACCATAGCTTGACAATTTTATACAACAGACTACCATTTTTAATGACGTATTTCTCAGATGTATTTTTTTTTTTTTTCTCTCTTTGTATTTGTTATGTCTGTAGAAATAAAAGGATTTCTTTCTTTCTTTCTTTCTTTCATGTTCTTACCAGATACTCTTATAGCTTTGATTAGGCAATGTTTCTTTGGTTTATTTTTTAACGTTACTATAGGAAAGGCGGTGTCAAAAGCCATATATGTATGGTTACATTCTTTATGCTTTACTCATTTAATATGTTTGATATCTCATTTTTTTAAATTTTACTTTTAATTTTAATTTATATTTAGTATTTATATTTGACTTTTCTAAAGTCATGTAATATAATTTTTTATAAATATAAATGTATTTGTAAATACTGTATTGCTCACATGACAATCACTGTTTTAAGGACACGTGATAATGACATCAAAATTGGTTCTTGTGGTTCAAATTCAGATTATTTTATCCTCAAAATGGAAGATGGAAGTATAAAAACTGAGCAAGAGAGAGACTTGTAAGTAAATACGTTATTTATGATTTTATTGCTGTTTTAAATATTTTCTATCATTTGTGTATTGCATTTTAAACTAAAAGAATTTTAATTCCTTCATTCTCGTTTGGAATCACAAATTACTAGACTGCTTTTTTATGTTGTAGAAAACTTGATATGGATATAAAAGAGGAAAAATATACAGAAGGATATTTTAATGGATCATATTCTATAGAACATGGGGAAATCTATATTAAAAAAGAAGATGAAGAGGATATGTGTAGACAGTAAGTGTTTTTAATTTGTAATTTTTAAACATCACCAACTAGTTAAACTTTAGGCAAGATCAGAAACTATCAGAGGGGCAGCCAATTAAAAACAGTTTTCTTTCGCGTAAGTACCACAAAATTGTATATAATGAGAATAAAGATTTGTTACAATCAATTCAATGCAAACAATAGCGTTTTCTTTATTTTGTGGCTTATAAAATCGAAACTGATGAAGCAATCTTGATGGTGTACAGGGTTTTCAATAGAGGAGGAAAAACGTTTTTTTTTTTACTTTCTTGTAAATAGCCAATCAATGTATTTTAGCTTGGCGAATTCGAAAATTGTAAGAAAATAACAATTGAATGAGAAACAAAAGACTTACGCAAAGGCTGTTACGTTCTTTATACGGAACGCCTTATATATTACATTTTTGGATTTTATGGTCAATTCTAAGTGTTTTTTAATAAGGTAATAATATGTCTAATATTGACAATATTTTTCCACCTTGATACAACTCTTTGACAATGTTTTTTTTTAGGTCTACAGACGAGAGTAATGCTGAAGAAACCAGAACACGATATGCATGCGGGCAATGCGGTTATAAGACCAATAGAAAGGACAATTTGCAGCAACATCTATATACACATGATAAACAAACAGCACCTAAATATTCCTGTGGTCACTGCCCCTTCCAGACAATACATAAAAGTCACCTATCACGCCATCTGAATATACATGATAACAAGTTCGGAGTGATGTGCATTTTGTGTCAAAAATTTTTCAATCGGAAGGACTCACTGGACAGGCATTATGTAACTAAACATTCAGATCAGCAAGGAGTGTGGAAAGATGTTGTCACTCGTAAAATACAGAACTGTTGCAGCTGTCCCTATACAACTGTAGACACCAGTGATTTTAAAAGACATCTGCTGACACATGAAACCGGTCCAGACAAATACAGGTTTAAGTGCAATGTTTGCGGATTTCAGTGCAATGTAAAAAGTAAATTGACTAATCATTTATGTATTATCTATGATCTGAAGGCTTTCGCGTGTGATTCGTGTAACAAGAGGTTTAATAGTA
Organism: Kuschelorhynchus macadamiae; assembly: GCA_030620095.1. Taxonomy (NCBI): domain Eukaryota; kingdom Metazoa; phylum Arthropoda; class Insecta; order Coleoptera; family Curculionidae; genus Kuschelorhynchus; species Kuschelorhynchus macadamiae. Next base: position 33,397 of record JAUTXW010002729.1, on the reverse strand, counting down.
AACAAAACGTAGACAATCACATATTGACTCGTCATCCGTATGACGCAGACTTGATTAAAACTGTAACCAGCAAGATACACTCCTGTGACAAATGTAGTTATCGGACAGTTCACATATCAAATATGAGAGGTCATCTAAAATCGTGTACATAGTTAAGTCAGTGGCAAAAATGATTTATCGTTCAAAAAAATACATATAGTAATTAAGGGATTCTAACGATCGGTCGATCAGTTGTTTTTGACGGCCATAGGACAAACAAATAGAATTTTTATTTTTTTACCTTAAAATGTTGTATTGCAAATTGTAGAAGTAGAGAGATGAAGGATAAATTACTTTTATTTTGAAGTTCCAAAAATGTTCAAATTTAGATATAAAAAACTATTGAATGAATTCTCGTAGATGCGACTAAATTGTTCGTTGTTTGAAAAAGTTCTATTACATTTTGTACCTTTACATATTTCAATGCTATAATATTTTTTTATGTTTTACCAATATTACTGTGACTAAAACAATCAGCAGTATTGGTATGGACAATTTTGAAATACATTTTTTAAATAATTTTTACCTGTATGTAACTCTGTAATTATTTTTTGAGGTAATCTTACTTAAATGAGTTTTTAAATTGATCATATGTGGAATTTTATTACATAGATACTGTAGGAACTAAATAATGTTTGTATAAATGAAGCTACGATAACCAAAACACAATTCCGTTTTTAGAATGTAACTACGAAAAAACTAAAAAGTGTTCTCCGAAGTCTGAATTGCAATACACAACTTTTGCAATGTTATTCTGTCACCCTACCATTGAGCTACATGGCTTCAGAACAGAAACTTGTTTACACTCCGACAAAATAAACCTATACAATTTGAAAAAGCTAATTAACAGGAGGACGGAGAACTGAACTGCTTGCAGGGTACGTCATGATTGGTCAATACATCACGTGACCCAATCGGAGATTTTTAATTGGTGGGACCCCGCTTGTAATTAAATGCTAGTAAAGTTTATTTAAAAAATAAAATTAATAAGTTATATACAAATTTATAAATGTGTTATTTTTATGCACTATTATGTATATAAACTGATTTTGGCATTTTAAATAAAAAAAAAAGTACTGTGTTTGTTAGTTTTTTTTATGTAATATAGTTCGAAAGGGCATCACAAATTTGACCAAAAAGTTGGCCAGAATGGCAAATAAAAAATTCGCATTCACTATTGTCTAGTATCCTTATTTATTGACACAACATATAGCGCCATCTGTTGCACGTATAATGAACCTGACGAAAGCGCCGCCATGCGCAGGATTTAAATTCAAAATCGAGTGTGTAGCTGTCAGTAGCATATTATTATCGCATTTAGTGCTGATAAAAATGACTCTGTTATAATTTTTATTAAATCTGTGTGCAATATTACAATGAATTCCAATTCTGGAGGTAAGAATTTAATTATATTATATAAATAAAAGATCTTAGTTAATTATTAATGCTTTAAAAATACATAGTTCCAAAACTTATTTTATATTTTCAAATATTGTTTTTGAAAAAGTGCAAAAGTACTAAATCCATCAATATCAAGCGGTCTATCGGGTATAGTTTGAAAGTCTATTTCAAGAGCTTTCAAATAATCCTAGATTTGGCTGCGACCACCTGCTCTTTATTAAAATACAAAAATAAATAATGAGAAGTAATTGACAGAAACACTTAAAGTCGCGCAAAAATTCAATAAAAATTGAATGATTTATTTTTTTTATTAACACTGGAACGCGCCAAATAAAAATAATTATTTGCCGATTGGCCGACATTTTGACGCACTCCATTCATTTTTTTCATGGGCAGCTGTCAATGGTATGACATCACGTCATCCATACTTTTTTAATAACAAAACATAACTTGTGATACATCATTTTTGAAATAGTTTTTTCAGTAGATTACTATTTTTACTATTATTGCTATTAAAAATTAACACATTTTTCTGTTTATATTCGAACAAAAATGACGCCGCTCAAAGCTGTGATGTTTGTACAGGGTGAGTCAACGATAGAGTCGCACCCGTCACAATTTTTTGAATCACCCTGTATATTCGAAAATATTTTTAAACTGTGCCTCTGAACAACTCCTAAAATTTTTGTATTTAATAGTTTTTCATAACATTTAAAACCATTGAGATATTGGACTTTACTCTATCGTTGACTCACCCTGTACTATTGTACAAAAAAGTGCATAGCAAATGAGGTTTGTTTTTATTTTTTAGCTAGTACGAGTACGCAGCAAAATGCACCTATTAGCCGGCGAGAAATGGTCAATTTTTACAAAAGTAGGCAATCTGAAAGTTGTGAGTCGCCCGCGCCATTTGAATACCTAGTTTTGAGAGTTAAAGAAAGGACACATTGTGAAGAAGAATTTCCAAATAATATTAAACAAGAGGTATCTAAATTTGTTTATGACTATAAAAAGAAGTGGCAAGCGTGTTGTAGAAATAATACTCGATTTGAAAACAAGTATAAAAAATGGCTGGATACATACATCAATTTTACTGGACAAGCCAAATGTCGAAGTTCTATTTCTTTGGGAAGACCAAAAACCGTCTTTGAAAATTGTAGTGATCGGTCAAAACGACGAAAAACACAGGATTTAAGAAATAATAATGGATTAATGGAGTTGACATATGCCGCCCAAATGAAGCTCAGGTCTGAAGAAAGTGTTCAAGCTGCTAAAGTTTTATCTGAAATTGTTAAAAGTGGTCCGGAATCCATAAAAAAATATGTGAGACGAGACGAGCTTAAGGTTGCTAGGCTTACAGAAAACAAAGCTCTTTCGTTAATTACAGATGCCAGGCTTACTAAATTCCAATATAACACTATCAGAAATAATGCTATCGAAGAAAATTGTTCTCTCTATCCTAATTATGAAAGCGTAATTGCAGCAAAAAAGCGGTGCTATCCTGAAAACCTGAAAATAACCGAGAGTGTGGCGGAGGTTCCTCTTCAAGATCTGGTCAATCACACAATGAAACGCTGTGTATAGTACTCCGTGATGTACTAATTAGTCTGGATGAAAGTAAATTGAATAATTTATGGCTTATAAGTAAATGGGGCTGCGATGGAACATCCGGACAAGCAGAATACAAACAGTTATTTGAAGATTCAAATGTATCTGATGCTAGCATTTTCGTGTCGTCTCTAGTGCCTGTGCAAATTGTTTCTGGATATCCCCGTGAGAATCGTGAAGTAATTTGGCAAAATCAACGACCTTCGTCACCGAGGTACTGCAGACCCATTAAGTTAGAATTTATACATGAAACTACCGAAATTTTACAAGCAGAGACAAACTACATTCAAGAACAAATTGAGAAGTTAATAAGTACAGAATTAATAGTTAATGATAAAAAAATATATGTACAACACCATTTAGTTGTGACAATGGTGGATGGGAAAGCAATAAATGCAATTACAAATACTTCTTCTACTCAAAGATGTAACTTGTGCGGTATTACAGCAAAAGATTTTAATAAACTTAACTACTCTTTAAGTAAATCAATAATAGATGAACAGCGTTTGCTGCTAGGTTTATCATCACTCCATTGTTGGATAAGATTTTATGAATGGATGTTAAATTTATCGTATAAATTAAAACTGTGTAAGTGGCAAGCTAGAGGTCTAGCAGATAAAAGAAATGTTGAACTACAAAAAAAAATGAATACAAAACGAATTTAAAGTTAAGTTAGGTTTGTTAGTCGATCAACCCAAGCACGGCTACGGAAGTACTAACGACGGAAATTCGGCTAGAAGATTTTTTACTAATTTTGAGACGCAGAAATAACTGGAATAAATAAAAATTTATTATATAGGCTGTGGATCATTTTAATGACAATGTCCAGTGGGCTTGCTATAAATGAAATAAAATTTAAACTTTACGCTTTAAAAACCGTTGTTATATATTTAAAATTGTATCCTTGGTATAATATGCCAACTACCTCTCACAGAGTATTAATTCATGGTGATATTATAATACAAAACGCTATAGCCCCCATAGGCCTTCTTTCTGAAGAAGCTCAAGAGAGTAAAAATAAAGATATTAAAAGATATCGTGAACATTTTACTCGGAAATTTTCTCGAATTCAAACAATGGAAGACCTATTTCATCAACTTTTAATATCTTCCGATCCACACATTACAAGTCTGCGCAAAAAACCTCAAAAACAAACAAAACCATTTCCACAAGATGTTATTAAGGTATTAAAAGAACCTGAAATTATTGTTAATTAAAATTGTAATATTAAATCGTTAAAGTTTATTTTGTAAAATTGATTATATTGTTAGTATACTTATGTATTGTAAAGTCTATCCGAATTCACTTTAACCAGTTTGGGACTCTTAATTCCTTTGTCGGTATAGGAATTAATAGTCCCAAATTGGTTAAAGTAACTTCGGATAGACTTTAATTTCATAGCTGTATAATTTCATTTTGTTAAAGAGTTCGTTAAAATAAAATATTTAATTTGTTGAGGTTAATTATGAAAAAAGTATTGATATGCCACACTTTCTTGTCACATCCTGTATAATCTCAAAAATATTTCCAGTTTGTAAAGCTATATTTTCTGTTATTACTTATTTAAAATATTTTTGTTACTCTTAGGCCTAGTTTCTCAATGCAAGTTCAAATCATGGTTCAGCTGAACTCGACTGGTACTTGAACTTGGCCATTTGAAAAGCATTGCTGTCAATTTTTGACAACTGGGATGATTTTTTGACAGCAATGTAATTTAAATGGGCAAGTTCAAGTACCAGTCGAGTTCAGCTGAACCATGATTTGAACTTGCATTGAGAAACTGGCCCTTAGAGCTCCATCACACAATTTTGAGACACCCTGTATAATTATCCGTGATCAAATTACTTTTTAAATGAAAATGAATAGTGAAAATACTATTTTAAAAACGTATGATTAATAAAAAATGTTAGTTTGATTTCTGACAATTTTGGCCAAGTTTTTGGTCAAATTCACCTGTGTGGGGCAGTAAACTATTATTATTCTCAGACTCACTTGGTTGATTTAAAAAGGTAATAAAATGTGCCTTATCTACCCTACAATGCTTTACCATTTCAATATTATTAGTAGATAGAAAAGGTATTAAAGTGCAGGTAAAAAAAACAATAAAATGGCATTAAGTCATTTTATATAATTATTTCAATTGCGCCGGATTTAAGTCGGCTTATTGGATATTTAAACGGGGTTAAACAAATTAGTTTATTGAAGTTTTCGTCAGACATTATTCAATGGTAGGGCTTCGGATTACCAATATGAAGGTCTCGAGTTCCAATCTAGGTTTGGACGGTGACTTTTTTTTTATCTAAATCTGTAATAATAAAAGTATAGATCGGGTTTCCGAGTTTGTATTGAAAATTAAATGTAAATTAAACTAAGTACGTAAATTCCAGTCTGTACTAAAAACAAGGATTTTTTTAATAAAAATCGTAGATAAAAGATTATGGTAAATGAAAACTCTGACGGAACTACAAAATCACTTGACGTCTTCTTCTTCTTCATTCCTGTTTATCCTGTTACATAACAGGATTTATTGGCTTTGCTACAAGGCAGTCGCCAGATTGCTCTTCGTCCGGAGCTCAGAGTCGTTAAATCGGCGACCCTCGAAGTCGACCCTGCATCTTATTCCAGTTTGGATACGTTAACGGTAGGATATCCGGATGGCGAGCTCTAAGCTCCCGAATACCCCGAATTTTTCAAATAATTTTTAATATTTCCTCTTTAAATTTTTGAAATGCATCTAGGCTTCCACTAGGTGCCCCTTGAGAGTACTACTGATATCACGAGATGACCCTTTCTTTCAAGCTATACCCCTCCCACTCCTGCCACGTAGCGGCCATTACGCTAATATTCTCTGTAGAACTGCGGCAGACGAACGGGATAGAATGCAGGAACAACTAGGCCTCACACGTTCACAGCGTCTGCTCCCTTTCTAGCGGGGTCGTTAGTTTAGAACACGTGGAAACACTTATGTTAATAACACAGAGGTCTACATTCCACGAGACGAACCGAAAGACTGCACTTGACGTCTCGTAATATTACTCTCTTATATTTTTAGGTTAGGTTAGAACCGTAGGGATTTATCTGAGAGATTTCAATTTCCGATACAGTTGTTCTTATGTAAATACTTAAAAAAAGTCATTCGTCTGAACTAGGATTCAAACACATGTCGCCGATTAAAAGCCGAGTATCCTACCGACGATCTAGGTAGTATAGTATATTCTACATTTTAATAGTTCACTAGGTAATGTTTATTTGGAGGATCAACTTATAGAGAACAGATCAAGCATTAAATTTCTAGGTATATTTGTAGATCAAAATTTATAATTTGAAAGTCATATTGTTCATTTAACTGAGAAGCTTTTAAAAGGTTGCTATGCAGTACGACTAACTTCTAAAGAACTGGGTTTATCCTTCTCCAGATCAGTTTATTTTGCACTGATCGAATCCCATTTGCGATATGGCCTACCTTTTTGGGGAGGTTGCTCCCAGATTTTATTTACATCGATATTTTTAATTCAAAAAAGAGCAGTCCTATGTATGTGCAATGCCAGTCCTAGAGATTCCTGCAAGCCACTTTTCAGAAAACATAAAATATTAACATTGTCATGCTTGTATATTTTGGAATCAGTTTGTTTAATTTTTAAAAGGGATGAATATACAAGAGTTGCATTAACTTATCAAATAAGAAATTGTGATAATTTAGCTTTACCAATACTTTCAACCACCCTGATATAAAATTCTTTATTTTATAATTCAAAAAAAAATTTAATCATTTGCCATTGAACATCAGAAGAACAAGCAATTACATGAAATTTAGAACAAGTTAAGCACCTTCTTTTGGATAAGGCCTATTATACTACTTTTTTGACGACTTTTGATATACTACTGGTCTTGGGTATTATTTCTTTTGTATATATATATATATATATATATATATATATATATATATATATATATATATATATATATATCGATGGTCTAGTACACAAATGTTGTAAGTGCGAAAATGTTGGTTTTGAGTTATATGAAATTTAAAGTTTATTAGTTCGGTGTAATTCACATGATCGTTTTTAGACAACGAAGATGCTTAAATAAATTAGGCTGGAATATAAGCTTAAGCGTGAAAATGCTCATTTGTAATATTTTATTATACAGTATTAAAATTTTTGAAAATTAGTGTGAAATACCTGTACTTACCACATTTGGCGCAATACAATTATTTGTTACAAAAGAAACTACCAACGTAAATTATTTTGAATCAATTTCTATATCAATAAAAAAATTAAATGAAAACAAAATGTATTTTGGTTTCTTAATCACTATTTTCCATATCAGTTTCATTAAAAATAACTGTGTTTTTTGTTGCTGGTATTTCATTTATAAAGTTTGTGTAATCATCTGGGATAATCTTCTTTTCTAAAAGAAACAGCAGGTCCTTTTTCTTTTTTTGGGAGACTGGTAAACGCGACGTGTATTTTTTATTTAATGTGGCGTGTTCCCATTTCTTTTTCCTTCCCAGTTTGTGTTTATGAGTGACATCCAATTCAAAAAAACTTTCTTCTGAAAGGTTATACTTGTATTTTATAATGTTAGGATTTTCCTTCTGGAAACGAAGCCACTTGATACGAAGCCAGTTGAATTTTTCGTTATTTGTATTTAGTGTAGTGTTAAATACAGTATCTACGACGAGTTTTTGCAAATCGAAGAAATCTCTAAATTTCATATTCGTGACGTGATATTCTCTAGGTTTTAGTCTGGCCGTTGAGATTAATAAACACCATTCGCGAGTAGAGTAAATTTTCTTATGACGTTTGGCCCTCTCTATCGTGGAGTGCATTGAGTCTGCTTCTAAGTATGAGTGTCCAGTCTCCATAAATTTTAGGTCAATGATTTCCAAATGCTCAATATTATTGACAGCGTACAACATAGCCGCTGCAACGAATTTGTTGCGATTTTGCCCACCGCATGTGACGGAAAAGGAGGCCACGTGTGTCACAGTTTCTGGCAAGTTGAGCAGATATTTTAATAAACAACTGCCAATTTCAACACTGCCTTTGTTTCCATGGGTTTCGTCCCAAACAAAACAGTGCCCATCAGAATTGGATGCGTCATAAATTGTGAAATTATAGACATTTAATTTATGTTTATAATAAATTTGGTTATCACCTGCGTGAGGAATGGACAAAATAGCTTGCAGATCAAAAGATATTGACCTAAACGTTTTGCCGTTTTCCGCGTGTGATCTTTGTTTATCATCTGCTTTCATTTGCATAGCCTCTTTTTCCCGTTGCTTGTGATTGTCATATTCTTCTTGCAGTGGTCCTTTGTCTTTAGCTGTGTTGTACGTGTTGCATAAAGAACACTGATCTTTTTTTGGTTTGTAAAAATCCAACCTTGGATCATATTCGTGAAATGCTTTCTGGTAAACAAACAGTGATACAGCTTGAATATTCTTTTGCACACAATAATCATCTTTATACAATCTATACATTTTCGAAATATTGAGATCAGGTGACAGGTACTGCTTTTGTGAATCACGCCTACAATAATGCGATTCTATTCTAGGAAATGAGTCTATGTGCTCCTTGACTAACTGCATGGTTTCCGAAGAAGTGGCATTTGGTGGTTGAACACCAATTCTCTTATCACATCCAGTATAAAGGCCATTTCCACTCATGTTATTTGCACAGTTTTCGACTACCCTATGAGATATCGCAAATGTGGCACAAAAAAATTTTAAACATACTCTGTGGGTTTCTCCCACAGAGTTTTTTAAGTAATAAACCCGGGATGTCTCTCGATTTTTAGATTTTGGATTGTTTACTTTTCTAGCAACTAGCACCTTTCGCATTAACGATGTCAAATGTATTTTCTGGTGAACATCATCAGCCAGATTATAATACTCTTGACAGATTGCCTCTCTATCTGCTTGTGAAAACTGTTCACCACATTTATATCTGCATTTACTGCAATCGACTTCCTTTGGTTTTTTGGCCGGTATTGATTTCCCACTTCGATTTACATAGTTTTTCCCACTTAATCTTAATTTCTTAACAACGGATCGGTGCCAATTTTTTCTATCTGGCTTTCGTTTCCTTTTATTTTTATTACCTTTAGAAACATTTTGAGTTTGTATTCTTCTCGCGACATTCGCAAGTGTCTCGTTGTCGGAATCAGCCGACGAATCGCCACTATAGGAAGAAGGGTGGTAAGAACTGGACGAATATTGAAAGGGTTCATTCAGTTCTTCAGACTCTGCGAGCTCTTCAAAAACGGAAGGTTGTGGCATAGCAATTTCGTTTCAGTTCTTACTAAAAAAAGAAAATTATTACTAAAACATGGTTTAAATCAAACTAATTGCTTAGCTTTACCTTCAATGGATAACAAAGGTGGTTGAATACTTTCTTCAAATTGTTCGCCATGTTTCTGACTTGGAACAATAACATCTATACGCTTTGGTACGATAATTTGATCTGATAAAATGCATATCTTCGCTGGACGATCGATTTGAATGGCATTGTCTTGATTACACTGAGCAGAAACACTGGTTAGACTAGATTTTTCATCCAGAGTGTGTATTCCATCCTCTAAATAGAACAATTTTTTGGTACAAAAATATTATGCATTATAGTTCTTTCATACTTGACCGCCCACAATTGAAGTAAAAAAGCCGGCACTCTCAACCACAAGCTATTATCTATAAATAAACTTACCAATACTGCAATTTATATTTCTTGATAATGCTAAATTGACTAGATGTTTGCCCCTAGAACACGACATAATTGCACCGGTATTAAAAACAACAAAAACAGAGAATTAACCTCACTTTTTACAAGACACAAATGTGGTAAATGCAGTTAATGCTATTTAATTTAAGGCACACATGTGTTAAGTACACTTACAACATCTGGAGTAGAATTCTGTAAACTAGAAGCACTTAACACAATCGGAAGATGGCGCTGGCATCAACAAATTTAAATATTTCACTTACCACTTGTGTGCATACGAAAATCCTGGTCTGAAATTATATGTTAGTGTGTTTAACTCATTTTTGTTGAAAAGTGCACTTACCACATTTGTGTACTAGACCATCGATATATAATTTTTTTTTTACTTTTTGACTATTTGTGTGTAAGAAAATTGTGTATTTGGTTCTATAATGATATTATCTATATTTTATGCTTAGGTTCATGTATGAGCCTTTCTTGTTTGTGAACTTGTTTTATTTTACCTTTTTTTTGTAAGTTTCAAATAATAATCACGATTTGTGTTACAATGTTAGTGTTTTTTTTTTCTTTCTCTTATTTCTAAGTTCTGTTATGCGTATTAGATTCTGTTATGTATTTTAAATCTTTATTTTGGACGCATCTTACATTATATCTTCTTTTTGAAATAATTTAATTATAATTAATTGTATTATTCTTTACAGCTTTGTCAATAAGAACATTTTTTTTTTGGTAATAAAGCATATTTTTACTTTGACTTGTTTAGTATCTATAAACAAGGGTAGTACATGTCAAATGTTCGACAAAAATTATTTTTACACTGTCTCTCGCCAACAGCAACCAGTCAAATCATAGTATTTAATTTGCTTTTACAACTGTATCAGAAACTGAAATCTAGCGGTTTATCTTTGACGAGTGACAGATTGACTTGACACCTGGTCTGGTGTTGTTCTTTTAGCTTGCTTAGGTTGTTTTTTTAAATGGCCCAGTTTTTTTTCGAATTTTTATTTTCGGAAGTTTTTCATCTTCCTGTGGCTTATAAGATATCTCCGTTTGTTAACAATAAAATTGTTAATTTCTGTTTGTGTCTTTAGGGTTTTAGAATTTTAGACTCGGTTTCGATTTTGAAAAAACATGACCTCTTGTTGAGTTTGTAGCAGATCCATTTCTGTGTTGGAATTTATAGCTTTTCTTGATGTCGTTCAGGTGTAGGTAGTAAAGATGCCTCTGATCATCTAAAGAGCCTAAGATTCTAACCACTCTTCGCTGATCAGACCTGGCACAATGTCTTCGCCCAATCTTAATTGAATCGGAAATCAGGGCTTGTAAATCTTATAAACCCAAACATTTCAAGTTTTTCTCAATTTTAAACGATAGTATATGCTGCATAGAGTAGTTTTAATATAAAAATCCCGTGGAAAACTCACTTTACAAACTACTTTTCAATGCAAAAACTCTCATTTCAGGGTTGCCAAATTAAGCTGATTATCTTAAACCCCATAAAATTTAGTTTTTTGGACATTGGTACCTAGATACCGCAGTAGGTAAAACTGGATTGGATAAAAATAAAGAAATATGCTCGGATGAAATATTTTATTAATATTATATTAAGACAAAAACAGTATAAAAAATTGGAAAAATCTCAAGAAATCAGAGAAAGTAACAAATTTAATTTTAGAAACAACTCTAGGCATATAGTATACCTACTTATCTCTATATACAATACAAACCATCGACACACAAATATATATACTGGGTGGTGCAACCAAGATGGGGTGGACGATTGTGGGCAAACGGAGAGGAATTTGAAAAAAAAAATGGGATATGATTGATAGTCAAGAACGCTGTGTTTTAAAATTATACCCATTATACAGGGTGGTCTGAAAAGTTCGTGGTGAACCAAACTTGTGTTTTTTTAAATGGGATACCCGGTATATTATTATTTTAGTTGATTCTCCTATTCGTTGCGATCATTTTGATATAAGGTTAGTTGGGTCTAAAATTTATACCAAGGGAATGGGACGAGGTTAAAGTGGAAAAAAGGGTTATACTCCGGCCATTTTTTGAAAACAATTGAAGCAGGTATGGAAAAACCAAATATTCTATAAAATGTATTGTATCTAGGACTACAATAATCGCTTGTAAGTCGTTCAAAATTATTCACTGTTATACAGGGTGGTCAAGTTTTGCAAATTTACCTTGGATTGAATTTTTTAAAATGGAACACCCTGTATATTTTACTTTCATGTTAAAGATAACATTACTAGCTTTCAGAAAATACCATATTTGATACCTTTCTGACCAGCAGTCAAACAGCAAAGTGTCAGAATATTGTCATCAGTAAATAAATAAATTTGTTCTTTGATGATGCGATGCCGAAATAAAAACAAGATAGAAGCTTTTGCAAGTTTATCATAGAGATTTCAAGAAACAGGAAATGTTGCTTTCAAAAAAACGTAAAGTAATTAATAAACCAGTTACCAATGAAGATAATGCTTTGACAGTATTAATAACAGATCTTTTTTTACAAAAAAAATAAATTTAATATAAATCAACAAAAACAATGTAATTAAAACTTATAAAAGATGTTCAACTAAACCACCGTTTTGCTGAAGGCACATTTCGAGTCTATCCATAAATGAAAGTTTCACTTTTCTCAAAGTCAGGTCTGAAATGTTGCTAAAACTGCTTATTATTCTCAACTTCATATCTTCCACTGTGGTTGGAACCTCTTTATAAACTTCTTCTTTAACATGTCCCCATAAAAAGAAATCTAGTGGCGTTAAATCGGGTTACCTCGCAGGCCACTTAACTGGACCACCTCGCCCAATCCAATGCTCTCCTTTCCAATTATTGAGAAAATATCTTACATGCCTATGGTAATGCGGGGGTGCTCCATCATGTTGGAACCATAAGGAATTTCTTAAGATTAAAGGTAAGTCTTCGAGCAATACGGGCAACTCATTTCTCAAAAAATTTAAATAGACTTCTCCCGTTAAATGCTCTTCAAAGAAATATGGTCCTACATGAGAGCCAATTATACCTCCCCAAACATTAATTGACCATTTATTTTGATGGTCCACCTGACGATTCCAATGTGGATTTTCGGTTGAATAATAGTGCATATTATGTTTGTTAACCAACAGCATCGGGATATCGTACCGCATAAACCCTGCTTGCTAGTAAAGGGTTTTTTTGACACTCGCCCGACATAAAAGTCATGTTTATCAACTCTGGAGTACTCAAACTCATTGTTACTTAACAATTTCTCGGCTTATCGTCAAAAAACAATGGTAATTGATGCCAATTCTCTGACACTTTGCGGTTTTGATAAGAATGTCAATCTTTCTTTATTTATGATTATATCATGGCCTCCTTATATTATAGGTAGTCAATTTAAGCAACGTAAATAATACCGTTTCTGTTAGAATGAGTAAATTTTGGTTTCACGGTTAATTTACTAAAAAAACTGTTGGTTAGAAAGATATCAAATAGGGTATTTTCTGAAAGCTGGCGATGTTACCTTTAATATGACAGTAAAATATATGGGGTGTTCCATTTAAAAAAATTCAATCCAAGGTAAATTTGCAAAACTTGACCACCCTGTATAACAGTGAATAATTTTGAACGACTTACAAGCGATTATTGTAATCCTAGATACAATACATTTCATAGAATATTTGGTTTTTCCATGCCTGCTTCAATTGTTTTCAAAAAATGGCCGGAGTATAATCCTTTTTTCCACTTTAACCTCGTCCCATTCCCTTGGTATAAATTTTAGACCCAACAAACCTCATATCAAAATGATCGTAACGAATAGGAGAATCAACTAAAATAATAATATACCGGGTGTCCCATTTAAAAAAACACAACTTTGGTTCACCACTAACTTTTCAGACCACCCTGTATAATGGGTATAATTTTAAAACACAGCGTTCTTGACTATCAATCATATCTCAAAAATGTTTTTTCAAATTCCTCTCCGTTTGCCCACAATCGTCCACCCCATCTTGGTTGCACCACCCTGTATATATATATATATATATATATATATATCATTCTAGAACTGTAGGAGTATTGAAACTTAACCTAATCAACTAAAGTTTAATACATTATACAATGATACAAATATAATAGTATTTACTGTAACGTTGCTAAATGACTATTTTTAAACCCGAATTTTAAGTGATTGTTTAGTTGTTTTTGGTATGGTATTGTTTTGATAAGAGAAGGAAGTCATTTTAAAAGATTTCTTTTATTCCAAAAATATGCTATCCACATTATTACTAAACTAAAACGGAGAGAACCATGCCGTGATTCTTTAACAAAATATAGAATATTAACAGTTTATTCAACATACATATTAGGTAGAACTTTGTACGTAATCGACAACTTTTTGAGATGAATAATATACAGAGTTCATATAATAACAGAGAATTTGGTTTATTGGCACCAGCCTAGCAACAGAGGGCTATGTACCAAGAAACTATTATTTTAGGTATTATAAATGTTTTAACACTTTAATAAAAATACATGAAAGGCTCGATTCCTCGAAAAATTCTAGGTATATTTCATGTATAATATCCTATACCTAAGTTCAACGGTTTTTGAGATATTTTGAATTTTATGTAAAAAATGACGTTTGCAGGTCTAGATATAACTATAAATATCTGCTTATCGAAGTCTCTATTATTTATTTGCAGTTGGCTTCCTTGCCCAAAAGGGTACACTTTGGTGGCCTGTGCTGATATTTTTATAATAAATAAATATAGGGTGATCAAAAACTGACATTATAAATATACTTTAAATCGTTAAAAGTTACTTTTTTCAAATGGACACCCCCAATTTTTATAATTTTATCTTATTTAACACTTAAAATAAGGGTGACTTTGTATAAAGTTGTCTATTCCAAAAATTTGTAGTTTTTGAGTTATTGACGATTTAACATTTTTTATTCTAATAATACCAAACGGCTTCTAAGTTTTCTTGTTAGTTCGCCATGACGGGGAGGCCTGGCGAGAACAAAACCAATTGGTTACTATAGAAACGTAATATTTGTTGTCGTTTGACAATTACCTACTAAAATATTATTTATTTATTATAGTAATTATAATAATTATTAAACTAATAATCATGCCGGGGCGATTAAATTACACACACGAGGATTATTTGAATTTGTTTATTATCTATGGGAAATCTAACAGAGTTTTAACAACAACATGACAGATATTTGTTGATAGATATCCAGATAAACAGAAACCCACACCGAACAGCGTTAAACAAATGTTGGAAAACTATAAAAATGTTGAAACCGTGAAGACCAAAATTAATTAAAGAAAGCCTATTCCCATTATAGTCTAGTCTACACAAGAGCACAACTTATTTTTTTAATAAATGTTGAAAATGTCCACCTTGTACGTCCAAACATCGCTCTAATTGAAGCTGGAGATAAACTTTCGAACGCGTCCCTTACCCTTGCCATACAGTCCTCTTTCGTTGTTACTGGATTAAAATTTTATCGTTCCCCATATAAAATAGTCTAAGACTGTCAGATCGGGGGAACGAGGAGGCCACAGGAAAGGTCCACTGTTGGCAATCCACTTGTCGTAAAACGTAGCTTGTAAAAAGTTAGTAACTGCAACGGTTCTATGTGGTGGGGCGCCGTCGCGTTGGTAGAAAATTTGACTATGTTCTGCTAAAGGGAAATTACTTAAATATTCGTTGTCCAACACTTCAAGAATATTCAGATATCTTTCTCCTACAAAAGTTTATAGACATAATTTTAGGGAAAGAAATGCTTTGATAATATTCATTGATTTATTGATCAAAATTCAATTAATTTAATCTGACGAGTGCTCAATAAAAAAAGAAGGTTTAGTATTTTATGATTTTCTAAAGTACCCTATATAAATAGCTTGTAAATATCTAACTAAAGATTACTTTCCTATAAAACTTGGGACGATATATTTTTTTAGATATGATGTGTTACGGTATGTGGACCAGTATTTGTATGAAGTAGTGTAGTGTGACCTGTATAAATAATTTAATTTAATTTATTTATGTAATAATATTTACTAAATGATTTATCTACTTTTGGATTGACGCTAAATTGATAAAAAAAATTATTGTAATATTACCTAAATGGATTATTTTTCATTAAAAAAGTCCTTGTGTGTAGGCAATATATAACTTACCATTCAAATTTTCTTAGTAAAATTTCAGTTTTATTATTCCATCGTTCCTTATTGCACAACATACATTAACTTGCCAGGATTCATGAAAGTTCCTCGATCTTACTACATAAGGATTCGAAGCACTCCAAAAATGGGAATTGTGTCTATTGAAAAGGCTATTTTTAATAAATTTTACTTCATCGGTCCAAATTATATTGTCCAAAAATCTAGGCTTATCTTGTACCATTGTTAAAATAAACTCGAAAACTGTACTATTTTTGACAAATCAGTGTCTTTTAGATGTTGAACGAATGATATTAAATAAGGTTGGAAGTTATGTTTTAACAGAATCCTATGCTCTGAGTTCCTCGAGATTCCTGATTGTCTTACCACGTTTCTTAGGGATGTCATTGGATATGCTGCAAAATATCCCAGAATTGCAATCTCGACATTCATTATCAACAATGGGCTTCCTCTTATTAATTTTTGCGTTGACGTTTCCAAAATTTTTATAGTTTTCCAACATTTGTTTAACGCTGTTCGGTGACGGTTTCTGTTTATCTGGATATCTATCAGCAAATATCTGGCATGTTCTTGTTAAAACTCTGTTTGATTCCGCATAGATAATAAACAAATTCAAATAATCCTCGTGCGTGTAATTTAATCGCCCCGGCATGATTATTAGTTTAATAATTATTATAATAAATAAATAATATTTTAGTAGGTAATTGTCAAATGACAATAAATATTACGTTTCTATAGTACCAATTGGTTTTGTTCTCGCCAGGCCTCCCTATCATGTCCAACTAACAAGAAAACTTAGAAGCCGTCTGGCATTATTAGAATAAAAAATGTTAAATCGTCAATAACTCAAAAACTACAAATTCTTGGAATAGACAACTTTATACAAAGTCACCCCTATTTTAAGTGTTAAATAAAATAAAATTATAAAAATTAGGGGTTTCCATTTGAAAAAAGTAACTTTTAACCATTTTTATATACAGGGTCCTGCAGCTCACCTCCCGTCTTTTATTATACCTAAACCATTTATTTTAGAAAAAATATTTAAAAGCCACTATATGCTGTTGATTAGAGAGCACATTTTAAAAATATTCTTGATTATACAGGGTGTTACAAAAAATAGTAGCGCATAAGAGTTTTTTTTTTTAAATGGAACACCCTATATTTTTTTACATTTTTGAAACCCTCTTTACCTAGTCTACAGACTCCTAGAATAGTATCTCTCTTTTTTTAATAGTTTCGGAGAAAAAAGATAAAATCGAAGAAAAAAAAAATTATAGTCTACATTTAAAATATTTATAAAAATTAGATCAAACATCTTAAAAGCTAAGGTAACCTAGAAGCTTACTGCAAAAGGTTTATAGTTATTCTGCTATGAGTATTATAAGTATTACTTATACAGGGTGACCCAAATTCCATGTCAAACGTTGCAAAATAAAAAATTATTTTTCTCCATTTTTTCAAATGGAACACCCTATATATTTTTTTTCTGTCCGGAACAGAATTAACAGATCAACATTTTTTATTATTACACTTATCTCAAAATTCCTGAAGGTTTTTGAAATATTCTTAAAAAACTAATGTTGTACTTTGTTTTTCAGTACGATAATTGAATAAACTCAATAGTAATGTGGAAAAATGGAACACCCTATATATATTTTTTTTCTGTCCGATACAGAATTAACAGATCAACATTTTTTATTATTACACTTATCTCAAAATTCCTGAAGGTTTTTGAAATATTCTTAAAAAACTAATGTTGTACTTTGTTTTTCAGTACGGTAATTGAATAACCTCACTAGTAATGTTCATAAGTAAGCACCTTCGCGATTTTGAATAATAAATAGGTCAGCGTAGTTACAGCTATGGGAAAAAACCTAAAATCCCAACATTTTTTGTAATTACGTTTACCGCATAAAATTTGAATTACTGCCAAGAGTTAAGCCGTAAAGACGTTTTACATGCTGCAGGTCTTCCTACAAGTTGCAAGAGACTTGCACAAAGGCATACGCTGACACTTGCAATTGAAATACAACTGCCGCTTTACAGTCTGCAAGACAAATTGCGCGCAATATCTTGCAGGTGCAACCCCTTGCTGCAAGAAACTTGCAGCATGTAAAACGGCCTTAACCTTTATTTAATATTATTGACAAGTGTTGCCCAAATTATTAACTAGAATTTAAGTAGGCCATGAAAAACAAATTGTCTAGAAACTGTCAAACAACTAAAACATATCGGCAATTTACTTCGTTTTTTTGGTTTTACAAATTGAAATAATTATCGGATTTTTCATATAGTGGTCTTTACCTTTTACGTAGTTCATTTTTCGTTTGTTTGCGTCACTGTTTAGAAGTTTTATTTGAACGTTCTATCGTCATGGAGTACACCCGCGAAGAACTGGTTGATATGGTTTTTGTGTTAGGAGAATCGCATAGAAATGCCTTTTTGGCCAGTAGGATTTATGCGCAAAATTATCCAGAACGAAGGCACCCAGACAGAAGGAGCATGACGAACTTATTAGAGAGATTTATGGCAACGGGAAATGTAAATTATACAAGACCAGTTAGAAATAGGCCCGTTCGAACGGAAGAAAATGAATTAGCTGTGCTATTAGCTGTCACGGAAAATCCTTCTGTTGGCCAAAAAGCAGTCGGGGATGCCGTAGGAGTAAGCGAAAGAACTGTTCAGCGAATTTTAAAGAGCCATAAATTTCATGCATATCATATTCAGTTGCATCAAGAACTCCTTCCAGCAGATTTTGAGAAACGTGTTGACTTTTGTAATTGGGCACAAGCTAAAATTAGGTTAAGCTTTGATTTTTTTGATAAAGTTTTATTCTCTGATGAGGCCACATTTCATAAGAATGGATTTGTAAATCGTCATAACTACCATTACTACGCCGACCATAATCCAAGAATTTTTAGGCAGCTTGATCTACAACAGAGATGGTCAGTTAATGTGTGGGGGGAATTATTGGTGAACATGTTATTGGTCCCCATTTTTTTAATGGACATTTAACTGGAGCCATGTATCTCGACTTCCTAGAAAATCACTTGCCAAATTTGTGCGAAAATTTGCCGGTTAATCTGAGAAATACAATGTGGTTGCAACAAGATGGTGCTCCAGCACATTTTTCGTTGCCAGTTAGGGATCATTTAAATAATAATTTTCCAGATCGATGGATTGAAAGACAGGGAGCAAGTGCGTGGCCGCCCCGGTCGCCTGATCTAACGAAATTAGATTTTTTTCTATGGGGCTACGTTAAGGAAATTGTTTACAACAAACCTCCAACAACTCCCGAAAATATGCAGCAACGGATTAGAACCGCATTTCAAAGTATTACGCCCGAAGTATTAAGAATAGTAGGAAGATCTTTTCATACCCGTCTTCGTTTATGCCTCGAAGAGAATGGAAGACATATCGAACATATGTTCTAAGTAAAAATTAATTTTAGCAATAATTAGATATTTGTTAATAATGTTAAATAAAGCTGTTACACCTTAAGTCGAGCCTTAACTCTTGGCAGTAATTTAAATTTTATGCAGCAAACGTAATTAGAAAAAATGTTAGGATTTTAGGTTTTTCCCCATAGCTAGAACTACGCTGACCTATCTAATATTTAAAATCGCGAAGGTATGAACATTACTAGTGAGGTTATTCAATTATCGTACTGAAAAACAAAGTACAACATTAGTTTTTTAAGAATATTTCGAAAACCTTCAGGAATTTTGAGATAAGTGTAATAATAAAAAATGTTGATCTGTTAATTCTGTACCTGACAGAAAAAAAATATATAGGGTGTTCCATTTGAAAAAATGGAGAAAAATAATTTTTTATTTTGCAACGTTTGACATGGAATTTGGGTCACCCTGTATAAGTAAGACTTATAATACTCGTAGCAGAATAACTATACACCTTTTGCAGTAAGCTACTAGGTTACCTTAGCTTTTAAGATGTTTTATCTAATTTTTATAAATATTTTAAATGTAGACTATAATTTTTTTTTTTTCGATTTTACCTTTTTTCTCCGAAACTATTAAAAAAAGAGAGATACTATTCTAGGAGTCTGTAGACTAGGCAAAGAGTGTTCCAAAAATGTAAAAAAATATAGGGTGTTCCATTTTAAAAAATTCAACTTTTATGCGCCACTATTTTTTTGTAACACCCTGTATAATCAAGAATATTTTTAAAATGTGCTCTCTAATCAACAGCATATAGTGGCTTTTAAATATTTTTTCTAAAATAAATGGTTTAGGTATAATAAAAGACGGGAGGTGAGCTGCAGGACCCTGTATATAATATGTATAATATATTTATAATGTCAGTTTTTGATCACCCTATATTTATTTATTATAAAAATATCAGCACAGGCCACTAAAGTGGATCCTTTTAGACAAGGAAGTCACCCGCAAATAAATAATAGAGACTTCGATAAGCAGATATTTATAGTTATGTTTAGACCTTGAAACGTCATTTTTTACATAAAATTCAAAATATCTCAAAAGCAATTCAACTTAGGTATAGGATACTATACATGAAATATACCTAGAATTTTTCGAGGAATCCAAAAATTCGATAATCTACAGGGTATTCTATTTAAAAAAAGAAAGTTGACGTCTACTTCAGGTATAACCGGAAGTGCCGCCATCTTGAAAATATTTTGCGCGAATTGCGCCCAACGACTTTGGTTAGCTGCCAAAATTTAAAATTTTTCCAAAACTTTCTGAGAAATCGATCGCCGCAGTTCGTCATGGGACACCCTGTATAGTTGTTTTATTATTGAAACCCCAAACTTTGGAACAAAATATCTAAACAATAATGCAATAATGTAAATTTTCTGTCTTTCACATGACATATTATGTCAAAAAGATTTTCAGTGTAATTACCTCCAGCTTACTCTGGAGGCAAAAAATGTCCGGTAATCTGATTCGTTGCTATGGTAACGTTGCAAAATAAAGGCATCTGATTGGCTATAAAGTACAGATGTGAAATTATCACGATTACAATAACTTTTACGAAGGAAGTAATTAGTAAGACCCAATTAGTGTGCTAATTGTGCAATCGCATCTTAAACTATAAGCTTTCATGTAATTATTTCTAATAAAATGTCTTATTCGTACATCAGGGGCGTGCAGTCCATGAAAGCAAGGGAAGCCGTGCTTCCCCAAAAAAAATTAGAAAACATCTTCTAAAATGTAATTTTTGAAATAGGAAACCATTACTTTATTTTATATTAAAAATGCTACAATATTGTTTTAATTATCAAGCCCATAATAAATGCGGCCTTGACTCCGACCCAGCCACAATAGAATATCAAATAGAGCTTATGCGGGCCGCTAGCTTCTCTGCAGAAAAGTCCTGTATGCTTGATTTCCTATGAATCGAGCCAGAGGTTATTGAACTTTCCACCGGCTGTTTGCAATTTTTGCATTTCAGTCCCGTGCTTTAAGTGGGGGCGGAAGCTATCGTTGCAGTAGGTTCTTTGTTTGAACGGCTATCCGTGTGTTGTGTGATACGTACGTCGCGTCGTGCATGGTGCGATATGGAAGACAATAATACGGAAGTGGATATGCAAATACCGTCAACTTCGGCTGTCGGTAATAACGTTGAAAATGTTGGAGAATTTAGTAAGAAGAGTGTGTGTGAATGTGCGGTGTTTGTCTTAATAATAAAGGGATTTTCAACATTAAACTTGGCTGATAAGCTTCAAATAATTTCCAAAGGAAGGGACGAAAATAACTGATATCACTAATTTTAGCCAATTATCTATAGTAATACGTTACGTTAAAACAAACGGAAGTATTCAAGAGCGATTTTTAGGTTTCAGGAATGTGTCCGAAAATCATACAGCAGATGCATTATACAGGGTGGTTCATGAGGAAATGTCAATACTTTAGGTACATATTCAGGACCAAAAAATTAACATATTCTATATAAATAAGTGTCCGCAAAGCCTTAGTTCTCGAGATACAGGGTGTTAAAGTTTTTATTTAATTTTCCTATTTTTTAAATAAAATCTATGATAATGGAGTGAAAATTAATATACGGGGGTTTTCTGGTATGATAAATTCGAATCTAATAGTAGTTTTGCTCTTACTTGTAGGGGGCGCCACCTACATGTTTTTCTACTCCTTCGAACAATCACAACTTTTAGGTACAGTCTTGTATTACATTTTTGAGTAAAACAAATTATTCCCTTGCCATTTCTACGTCAAAAAGTTATACCTGTTAAAAGTGGATACGAGCAACCGTTTTCGAGATATTTGGATCTAAAACAGTTTCGGCGCATGTTATTTTTTATCGCAAAATTTTAAAAGTTTGTTATTTTGTCCAAATTTAAATGCATCTTGGCACAAAAGCTTTGAAAAGAAAGACTAACACATTTTTTTGAGGTGTGTATTCAGTGCCTCAGACATAAACTAAACAAAAGGTATTTAATTTTTATTAAAATTGTTATTATTAAGTTGTTTTTAATAAAACCTAGGTTACGTTTTATAATTTTCAAAAATTCCACCATTTGCTTCTGAGCACAGGTCAGATCTGTGGTGTATAGCTCGGGTTGCTCTGTGGATACATTCGGGCGCATTTCTTAGTGTTTGTGTTGCGTTTGTTATCCGATCCAATAATGCTTCTCTTGTATTTACTTTAGTGGAATATACCAGTGATTTGAACCATCCCCAAAGACAATAATCCAAAGGATTAAGGTCTGGCGATCTAGGTGGCCAACTAAACGGACCTCCCCGACCAATCCATCGGTTTGGAAAGTTTTGGTTTAAAAAAATCTCTTACAAGTAAACTGTATTGTGCAGGGGCTCGATCACGCTGCAAATACATGTTTTGTCTTACGTTAAGGGGAACATCTTCTAATAGATTTCGCAAGTGATTTTCAAGAAAGTTTAAATATTTTTCTTCTGTAAGACTACCGTCGATTATAAATGGACCAATTAAATGACCATTTAACATTCCACACCACACATTAATGCTAAATTTATGTCTGAAATTATGTTCTACTGTAGCGTGAGGATTTTCATAATTTCATTGTGAAGATTATTTATACCAGCACGCGTGAACTGTGCTTCATCAATGAACAAAACACACCTATACAACCTTCGATCTTCATTAATCCAGTTACAGAATTGCATTCTCAACTCAAAAATCACCCTCCTGCAAATGTTGAACCCGTTGTAAATGAAATGGGTATAAACAATTAATGTGAAGATTTCTCCAAGCAGACGATTGTGTAATTTGATAAGTATCTGCAATCCGCCTAGTGCTTATGCTTGGATCATTTTCGACGGCATTGAGTATAGCCTCTTCTACTTCAACGTTGGGTTCCGATTCCCTTTCAGATACAATTTTCGCACTTGGAAACATCCGAGATTCTCCAGCAGTAGTGAAAACTTGTTGAAAAACTCTTCTATTTGGCACCCTTCTATCTGGAAAACGACGCTGGTACTCCGCGACTGCTTGAATTGCGATCCCATTGCAGAAGCCATAGACGAATATCATATCTGCATATTCACGATGCGAGAATATCACAGGCCTAATAACGTACTTAGATCTAAAGTTTCTTAAATGATTATTGTCAGATAATAAAAGTTATGAACAGAAATTGACAGTGACAAAATTTGATCTTATTATTAACTGACATTACTATTGCTAAGTAACAGGAAAAACGATGAAAACACCAACCAGCAGTTGTTCTGTCAGGCAAGGCACACTTCTTTTTTTTTACAATACACGCATACTTTATGTGAATTTGATAAAAAAAAATCACATGCGCCGAAACAGTTTTAAATCCAAGTATCTCGAAAACGGTTGCTCGTATCTACTTTTAACCGGTATACCTTTTTGACGTAGAAATGGCAAGGGAATAATTTGTTTTGCTCAAAAATGTAATACAAGACTGTACCAAAAAGTTATGATTGTTCGAAGAAGTAGAATACTAATATTCGATTCGAATTTGTCATACCAAAAAAACCCCCGTATATTAATTTTCACTCCATTATTTACATTATCATAGATTTTATTTAAAAAATAGGAAAATTAAATAAAAACTTTAACAGCCTGTATCTCGGGAACTAAGGCCTTGCGGACACTTATTTATATAGACATTTATGTTTATATTTTGGTCCTCAATATGTACCTGAAGTATTGACATTTCCTCATGAATCGCCCTGTATACCGTAGTTCATAACGTCACTATAGAAATTAATGGAGAGAAAAAATTAGTTGCTCAAAGATATGATGGAGCTGCAGTGATGGTTGGATAATTAGGGAGTCTGCAAGCTAAAGTTCGAGAAACTCTCCCAAGTGCTGTGTTTGTCCATTGTTTTGCTCATAAATTAAATTTAGTTTTATCCCAGTCCATCAATCACGTTAAAGATTGTAAAGTATTTTTCGATACTTTAAGTGCCATGTCTGCTTTTTTTCCAAGTCAACAAAACATACACAAGCTCTGGACTCCATTATCCCCAAACGATTGTCCAAAGTAGCTCCTACTAGGTGGAACTATAATGATATTGTGTTAACAGTATCTGAAAATCGTGAATAACTGATTGAACTATTTGAGAATATAATAGAAAATAATGAAACGTGGAACTCAGAAGCAATAAATAGTTCGAGGGGGTTTTTGGACTGCTTGAAACGAGATTTTAATTATTTGTTGAACATATTTTCAGAAATATTTCCATTCTCGGACAATGTTTTTAATATATTACAAACTAAAACAAATGATATTGCTTTTTGCCTAAAAAAAGTGGATGACTTTAAGTGCATGTTAAGCCAAAAAAGAGATGACTTTGACCTATTTTGGGAGAAAACGATGACGTTAAATGTAGAGCCACAAGCCAAGCGTCTTCGAACAGACAAGGTGGGAGATGTTCAAACATCATACAGACGCCTCTTTTATGAAATAATCGATCAAATTCAGCAACAAATAAACTATAGATTTAACGGTTTAAATGATTTTAAATTACTCGAGCTCTGCAATTTTGATGCATTTAAAAGAAAACCTTTTCCAGGAGATGCGTTTAAATCTGTTCTTCTTCATTATGGCCAGTTCTTCGACCGAGTGTTACTGCGATCTGAACTAAAAGTGATGACATTAGCGCAAAAAATAACGATAAGGAACTAATGCAATTTTTAAAAGACAAGGAGCTGGAAGATGCCTACACCGAAGTGTCGAAATTGTGTGAATTAGTATTGACAATACCTGCAATTTTTCAACACTTACACGTATAAAAAATTTCGTGAGAAATTCAACGGGGCAGGAGAGACTTTCGCAAACATCGCTGTTGTCCATTGAAAATAAACTTCTCCAAAATATGTCGGAGCATCGAAGTTTTTATGATGACGTCATTGACGAATTTGCAAAAAATTATCAAAGAATCGAATTACATTACAAATAGGTAAGTTTCTAAAAATTGCTTCCCTTTGTTAAAATTTCACCGCACGCCCCTGTCGTACATTAATTATTTTATAACACTACCCTAAATATATTATAAAATAATATTTTTAACTAAATTTGCACGATTTTAAATGATGTTTCATATTTGTTGTGTAAACTGTCCGATAACTGCATTTGTCACATGAATGTATCTTACTGGTTACAATGCGCATCAAATGTTCGTTATCAGAATGTCGAACCAATATGTGACTGTCTAATTGTTGTTTAATAATAAAGTTCTTATTACACGAAACACACACGAAGGGCTTCTGGTCACAGTGAATGCGTAAATGTGTGGTTAAACTACTTTTTTGAATGGTCTGATATGCGCATATGTTACACTTAAACTGGTACTTGTCCTGCCCGATTTCGTGTGTCAGCAGATGTCTTTTAACACTGTTGAGTTTTACCGCTCTATACGAGCATCTGGGACAGTTGTGCACTTTAGAGGTAATAAGACCTCTCCACACATTGTATCGGTCTGCATGTTTGGACACGTAATGCCCGTCCAAATGGATCTTCCGATTGAAAAATTTCTGACATAACACGCACACTAAACCGAACTTGTTATCATGAATCTTCAGATGACGTTGCAGGCTACTTTTCCAGATGGTCTGATACGGGCAGTGATCACAGGAATATTTCAAGGCATTTGTTTTATCGTGCGTATAGAAATGTCTCCGGAAATCGGTCTTATTATTAGTTTTATAAATGCAGTTCTTGCACGCGTACAGCTTTCTTGCTTCCCTAGCTTTAACCTCATCTTCAAACCTAAAAAAATATACTTTCAGTAGTAATATAACAAGCTATTATGTCACGTGACGTATTTTCAATATTTTCATGCTATTTGTTTTATATATACACACATATACAGGGTGATTCACATTAAGTATCCATTTTTATCGAAATTTAGTAATGGTGAAAACTCATTTATTTTAAATATAACACCCTGTATTTTATGGTATCTTCGAATAAACCAATACCTTACCTACAATATTTCCATATATGTTCCTATACCCATCTCCCACCATTTTTTAGATACGAGCCAACTTTGAATATTTTCCTGTTTTCAAAGACTACTGGACTGGTTTTGTTTACTTCTTCCTGACATCTTTTTGACATTAACAGATAGTTTTCAATTGATGCTCCGTAAAAATGGAAAACGCAATTGAATATTCCAATATTGATATTTTAAATTTATTTAAATTCATGGAGAGTGTAACAAAGTTATTTCAAGAACCTGCAGAAAATTTAACGAGATGGATCCTCATTTACCTCCTATGCACAGGAAAAAATTTAGAAGGTACTAAATGCAATAATAGTTTTTATTTCCTTAAAAATCAATTTATGTTGCTGAAACAACAGGAGGTTGTCAGTATTAACGTGCATAACATAATATTTTGATGATGGTCCTTGGACTCTGATTATACACATTAATACTGACATCCTCTCTTTTGGTACAATTCTTTCGTACGTGTACACAGCGCTTTAGGCTTTCTATTTATTTTACCTTCATATTTCAGATATAAAGCAAATTTTAAAAATCACGGCAAAATTAAAAAACATAGATCATACACAAAACTACAAACTGATAATGAAGGCAATGAAATAAATGTACTTGAATATTTTAATGTTTACCCTTGAGCATCAATTAGAAGTGCTGATATAGATCTAGGACTTTCATATTCAACAATTGAAAATTTTAAGCAAACATAACGTTCAACCATTTATATTTATCACCCAGCAAAGCCTTTTACCAGAAGTTTTTCAGAGACGTACTGAATTTTGCGAAATAGTTCTAACTAAAATTGAGGAAGGCCCACTATTTTTGAAAAAAATTATCTGGAGTGACGAGTCGAAATTTACGAGGGAAGGAATATTTAATAAACAAATAGTCATTTTAGGGCGGCTGAAAACCCAAAATTGGTTATAGAACAAAGATTTCAGTTTCAATTCGGGTTTAATGTTTTTTGCTTACTGATGGATAAAAAATTTGCTTATTGTATCTACGATGAAAATTTAACTTCGAATAAATATCTGGATATTTTAAGAACTACAGTTAATGAGTTTTAGGTTGAGTTACCACTACAATTACTGATTTCTTGCTGGTACCAATTGGATGGGGCTCCTGCACATTGCAGCAATGAAGTGAGTCAAGAATTATATGGAATGTTCGAAGATAGGTGGTTCAGACGTTTGGACCAAGGGATTGGCCACCTCGGTCTCCGTACCTAACTCCCCTAGATTCTTACCTTTGGGGAACCATCAAAGAGCGAGTGTATGTAGGAAATCCAATACAAAATCTCCAGGATCTGGAAAATCGAGTACGTCGAGCTTTTGACGAATTAAATCCTGAGGAAATACGAAGAGCAACAACAAGAAACCAATTAACATGTTTGCACGAATGCCTTATTGCGAATGGTGGCCATTTTAAGCAATTTAACAATTAGTTATCTTTCCTTTGCTAAAAATTAACGATTATGTATTATTTGTTTGTTTAATTATCACTTATAATATCTAACACCCTTAGGTTACAAATTGTATTTAAAAAAAAATACATTTTGGATTATTCACCGTATTTAAAACTGTCTGTTTATTTCAAATATTTGTCAGTACGAGGTAAATAAAACCTTACATGGCCTAACTAGTTAAGTGATTCGCTAAGCAGGTGCCTAGGCGGGTGCTTTTGTTGTGGATGGTCTTTGAAAACAGGAAAATATTCAAAGTTGGCTCGTATCTAAAAAATGGTGGGAGATGGGTATAGGAACATATATGGAAATATTGTAAGTAAGGTATTGGTTCATTCGAAGATACCATAAAATACAGGGTGTTGTATTTAAAATAAATGAATTTTCATCATTACTAAATTTCGATAAAAATGCCCTTTTTATACGACACCCTGTATGATATAACGCTATTCTAACATACAGTTATTTTAAATATATGCATTCTCTAACCCAGGAAAAAAAATCTAGTAATTATCTCGCTTACGCAGGTAAATATGGAATTTTATTAACGTGGTGATTTTCTAAAAAAAAAATCATAAATTAATTTTTTTAGAGAAAATGGTAGGAGATAAGTATAGGAAGATGTTAACAAAAGTTACTTAAAACCGTGCGTAGAATCAAAAACTGTAATAAAATATAGGGTATTCTATTTGAAATTTCAATGTTGCTATTGGTTTCGGAGAGATGTGGCAACGCTGCACTTGCGAAAATATTTTTAAAATATAGATTATTACCTATTATGTCCGTATGCCGAATTTGAAAAAAAATCCCTTTTATAGTTCTCCAGAACTTTTAATAGGACACTCAACGTGAATCACCCTGTATATTTTGAAGATTATAACCGTACAAGTAGGGTTTGATTATATACTCTCGTTGGGTTGACGGTACAATGATATTATTTAAAAATACTTTTTTACAAAATTTTCCTAATATTGCTGTAAATAAACATGATTTGCTCATTGTAGATTCCAGAGGCGTGCAGTCCATGGAAGCAAGGGAAGCAGTGCCTCCCCAAAAAAAAATTACAAAACATCTTCTAAAATGTAAATTTTGAAATAGGAAACCATTAATTTAGTTTAAATTAAAAATGTTAAAATATTATCTTAATTATCAAGCCCATAATAAATGCGGAATTGACTCCGACCGGCCACAATAGAAAATCGAATAGAACCTATGCGGGCCGCTAGTTTCTCTGCAGCCAAGTCCTGTATGCTTGATTTCCTGTGAATCGAGCCAGAGTTTATTGAACTTTCCACCGCCTGTTTGCAATTTTTGCATTTCAGTCGCGTGCTTTAAGTGGGGGCGGAAGCTATTGTTGGAGTAGTTTCTTTGTTTGAGCGGCTATCCGTGTGTTGTGTGATACGTACGTCGCGTCGTGCATGGTGCGATATGGAAGACAATAATACGGACGTGGATATGTAAATACCGTCAACTTCGGCTGTCGGTAATAACCTTGAAAATGGTGGAGAGTTTATTAAGAAGAGTGTGTATAAATGTGTGGTGTGTATCTTAATAATAAAGGGATTTTCAACATTAAACTTCGCTGATAAGCTTCAAATAATTTCCAAAGGAAGGGCAAAACCGCCTATGAAAAATTTAACCACAAAAATGAAAAACTGTATTAGACATTTTTATCCGGAAAAACAATACGAACAATTTAAATGGCTAACAGGGAGTGAAAATATAAGTAAATTATTTTGTTGGCCATGTGTACTTTTTGAAAACGAAAAAGATCTCTGGAATAAAGCTGTAAAAAGACACATTTTATGTCCAAAGCGCATTTGCAGCCCGTCATAAAAGAAAAAGTCTTCGGCAAAACCAGAATTGAACACATCCTTAATAAACAGTTGGAAATTAGTCACCGCCAACACAATAAACTGGCCGATAAAAATAGGTAAATATTAAGAAGACTTATCGATGTTGTTTGTTTTCTCGGACAGCGGTATTTAGAGGTCATGACGAAAGAAGGGTTTCTTCAAATAGAGGAAATTTTCAAGATTTACTTAGTTTAATGGCTAAATTTGATGATACCTTAAAAATCTTTTAGAGCAGTCTAGCGTTTTTCGCGGAACGTCGAATCGAATCCAGAGTGATTTAATTTCCGCTGTTGCAACCATTATTTTTAAAAAGGATTAAGCAGGAGATTGGCGAGGAGCGGTTCATTGCTAGTGTTCTGGACGAAACAACTGATATCACTAATGTTAGCAAATTATCTATAGTAATACGCTACGTTAAAACAGACGGAAGTATTCAAGAGCGATTTTTAGCTTTTTAGAATTATATACTGTTTATAACCTTATTAAAGAAATTAATGGAGAGAAAAAATTAGTTGTTCAAAGCTATAATGGAGCTGCAGTAATGGCAGGACCATTAGGGAGTCTGCAAGTTAAAGTTCTAGAAACTTTCCCAAGTGCTGTGTTTGTCCATTGTTTTACCCATAAATTAAATTTAGTTTTATCCCAGTCCATCAATCACATTAAAGAATGTAAAGTATTTTTCGTTACTTTAAGTGGCATGGCTGCTTTTTTTTTCCAAGTCAACAAAACGTACACATGCTTTGGACTCCATTGTCCACAAATGATTGCCCAAAGTAGCTCCTACTAGGTGGAACTATAATGGAAGACTTGTGTTAACAGTATCTGAAAATCGTGAATCACTAATTGAACTATTTGAAAATATACCAGAAAATAATGAAACGTGGGACTCAGAAGCAATAAATAGTTCGAGGGGGTTTTTGGACTGTTTGAAACGAGATTTTAATTTTAATTATTTGTTGAACATATTTTCAGAAATATTTCCACTCTCGGACAATGTTTTTAATATATTACAAACTAAAACAAATGATATTGCTTTTTGCCTAAAAAAAGTGGAAGATTTTAAGTCCATGTTAAGCCAAAAAAGAGATAACTTCGACCTATTTTGGGAGAAAACGATTACTTTAAATGTAGAGCCACAAGCCAAGCGTCTTCGAAGAGACAAGGTGGCAGATGTTCAAACATTATACAGACGCCTCTTTTATGAAATAATCGATCAGATTCAGCAACAAATCAACTATAGATTTAACGGTTTAAATGATTTTAAATTCCTCGAGCTCTGCAATTTTGATGCATTTAAAGGAAAAACTTTTCCAGAAGATGCGTTTAAATCTCTTCTTCTTCATTATGGCCAGTTCTTCGACAGAGTGTTACTGCGATCTGAACTAAAAGTGATTTACAAAACTGATGACATTAGCGCAAAAACAAACGCTAAGGAACTAATGCAATTTTTAAAAGACAAGGAGCTGGAAGATGCCTATAGCGAAGTGTCGAAATTGTGTGAATTAGTATTGACAATACCTGCCACAAGTTCATCAGTAGAATGCAACTTTTCAACACTTAAACGCATACATCGCTGTTGTCCATTGAAAATAAACTTCTCCAAAATATGTCGGAGCATCGACGTTTTTATGATGATGTCATTCACGAATTTGCAAAAAATGACCGAAGAATCGAATTACGTTACAAATAGGTAAGTTTCTAAAAATTGCTTCCCTTTCTTAAAATTTCACCGCACGCCCCTGATTTTCCTCTATAAAAAGGGGGGACTTCAACATCGAATACTCATACCATAAGCTTGATGGGGACTTCAATATAGCACTTTTTTCGTGGAAATACGCCGAAAACAAAGTTTCTGAGACTGTAGTAGCCGTCTTGCTTTGGCACTAATTCTTAAAGGATTTATATGCTGCTTCATACCTTTTTTTCGACTTTTCCGGCAGTAGAGATAAACAAGCAATATTCGCTGATTCTTCTATGTCTGAAACATCCATTTTGTCCATACAGAATCTAACAATTCGACTTCTTCAAACTTTTCGCTATGAATTATCAACTTGACGTTGTTGATAAAATAAAAACTGCTTATGTTGCTCTGGCAACGGATCAAGGCTGCCTTCATAATTTAATGAGAATGCTACCGAATGTAATGATAATGAAAATCCAAAAATATATCAAGCATTTTCTTGTAAACATACAATACAGGGAGGGGGAAAAATGTTATATACTATATGGGATGTAAGTACATTAACCAGTCCAGGACGAGTTTGCGCCCGAGCGAAAGCGAGGACTGGCAAAAAAGTTCGACTGTTACTTACATCCCTTATAATATAAATAACTATTTAACGAGGTGGTAAAATATCGTCTATTGTACAGGGTGATCAGTTAAGGGTAGCGAGCGGCCATATCTCATAAGATATTGGTCGTATAGATTTGAGAAAAAAAAATCGTAATAAAAGTCGCCAAGAGAAATTGCCGAAAATTATTTTCGAGTTTGTCAAACGTCCGCTAGAGGGCGTAACAACCAACACCAAGTAGAAAAATGGGGAGTATATCGATGATATCATTTTCATATTTAGTGATCATTTCCCTACACTTTTTGTCTAAAATGTTTTGTTCTATATATCAAAATAAAGCGGTGGGGGAAGTTCAATTGTTTTTTCAAACAAACCAAGATGTCTCCCGTTTCTTTTTGACCGATTTTAGCAAACTTAGGCTCATATGAAAGAGCATAATTTGCACTACAAAACGCTTATTTGGTTTTGAATTTTTGAGTTGCTGGCGTCGCTAGATGGCGTTAACTGAATTAGTAGCATATTTTTTAGTTTTTTTCAAAAAAAAAACAAATGTAATGGTATATTCATTTTTACATATTTTAAAAGGGGATAAATTTCTCTATAATTTAATGAAAATAATTTATCATCTACCTTTTTTGAACCGTTGATATTGACCAAAATATTATTTTATTTTATTAAAAAATGGCACGCCACTGCTTTTTGTCAAAATAAAAATCATTTTCGTAATCACTTATTAATTGCTAACAAAAAGAACCTCTTGACTTTTTTTTCGTTAGACGAACGGTTTTGGATTGAAAAAATAAGATGTTTAACAATGATAACTATAAGGTTCAAAATTATTTTTAAATATTACATCTCACAATAATAAAATTATTACCTATTATTTTTATCATTAATAATCATTTAATTAGCAAGAGAATGCTTTAGTTCATAATTTATTATTAATAATTATTATTATTTCATAAATTAAATTAAAAATCAAACTTAACTAACATCGCATTTAAGCGAAGCAGGCCATGATCTACGTTAAGAAACAAAACACCAAATTGTCAATCACGTTGATATTCATTTTGATAGTTCCTGCTATTGACATCTAATTTAATCAGTGTTACCAATTAGCGGATTAAAATCCGATTTGCGGATTTTTTCAGAGCGGGTGGATTTTTTTCGGATTTTAAAATATTGCGGAGTTTTTTCGGATATTTTGTTAAAAAGTGGATATTTGGCGGATTTTTGTGTTCTAATATAAACTATGTAAAATAAGCGACGACAATCGTGAAATTTATTAAAAATTCCGGGAGGAATGAAGATAAATAGGTACAGCCGGCAACTGCGCAATATCTGTTGAGTCGATACTTCTTTCTCCCTAA
>JAUTXW010002728.1:0-48999 GCA_030620095.1 Kuschelorhynchus macadamiae | reverse complement strand
AGATACGGTCCCAAATGCAAAATTTTCTATTTCGCCCTGTATCTCATAAACGAAGAAGGCTATGAAAATTTTGTTTAGGACTTCATAGTTTACAAAAAATTAGCTCAGGTTTGTGAAAACCGCAAGGTTCTATCTTTTTCAAATAAGCGAGATACCCTGTTTTTGCAACCAAATCTGGACACCCTGTACAGAATGCTTGTTTATATTGCACTGAAAACACGCTCTTCTTTCTTTTTTCATTATTCTGAGGACTTGTTTCCTTTATCAATTTTGTATTTGTATCTGCCGGTGTTTTTGTTGACTTGCAATACATCATTTTAAACCTGTTAAGCATTTCTAGTACATTCTTCTTTTGACTTGACCAAGTTTGTTTGGAACTTCACTCAAATTTTTTATTTTAAAATTATTACATAATAATACATTTTTTTTAAGTATCTTTTCATCTCCCACTTGATGCTCTAGTTATTTCTTGATCAACTTACTTTTATTACTCAGTGTTCAGAGGGAATGATGATCTTCCAAAATGTTTTTTTAACTGATGTGAGAAATAGAACTGTTAAACTATTGGAAACATTAAATTTTAGATCAGGACAAGCTATGAAACCTTTATAAAAATGCACAAATCACACAATAAGCTTAGACATTTAAATTTAAATTATTTCTCTTAGCATCATAATTGTGATCCACAATTGTTGTATTACATCTGAATGAGACCCACCCTAGATAACTTTTTGAACTTTTCTAAGCAACTTTAACTATTATATAAAAACGCATTAACTATTTCTGTTGTCAGGCACTGATAAGATATGTATCTATGCAATTCTTAGTATTGTATTTATCGTACGTACTTAATAGTCCCATTTTTTTTGCATTGCAGGTTCCTCCCATATTTGGTTTGGATACTACTGATGTATCTCAGTGGATCGAAAATGTCACCAAACCAGCCACTCATATAGTGCAAAGCTTCATATCCAGAACTAAATGTGATATCGAACCTCTACCAATGAGAGACATTGTTTCAGTGCCAAATACATTAGATGGAACTTTTAGGTGTGAAGTGTGTGACAAAGTTTTTATTGGTACACATCAGTGGCAAATACACATGAAATCACGTAAACATAGGAAAGTGTTAAACAAAGTGAAACAAGACAACAAAACCAGGGATAGTGATGAAACGGCTAGAAATAGTGAAAGTGCTTCTTAGGTGTGAAGTGATACGGTTTTAATTTAGGTGGACCTAAAGACTTTTTTACATGTTGTTTATGTAGGTGTATTACATAATAATATGTACCATAGCATTTTATTTTTCAACCAGCATCACTCAACACCCCAATGGCGTGCAGGAATATTTCTATCTACTGGATAGTGATGGAAAGATAAAGATGCATCAATGTGAGTTAAAGATATTTTTTTATTTTCATAAAAAGTAGCATGCTAAACTGCAAACATTCTGGACTTTAAAATTAGAAGTAGTTTTCAAATGTTTTTAGTTGTTGGTATGATTTTTATTTATAACTACACTTTACTTTTTCTGCATAAAGTAGTAAATATTGTACACAAGCTTTTGGTTTTTAGTGTATAGTAGATTCTGGTGTATACATAACTTAAAAAAAAACATTATTAACCTTTGGTTTACTGTTTCAAAATATTTTATATTAGCTACATATTTCTATGCAATTAAGTCAATATCCTGGCTGGTAACAGAAATGGCATTATTTTTCTGATAGTTGATTTTAGACAAAAATAATGAAATGTTCAGTTCAATAATTGCCACAATTATATTGTTTATGATCTTTTCACTTATACTGAGTGACCCAAAATAGAGTTGATCTAAGTAAGGTCATATGTAAATGTGTAGCTTATAGATATTGTAATTCATCAATGTTTTGCTTAGAAATTTACACAGATGTTAGTATCCAAACTTTAATTCAATGAATGATCTTTGATAAGATATACGGTGATTTGTGAAAAGAGGGTAAAGATCAAGGTAGCCTTTTATTCCTTTCAAGAAGACAAAAGTAAATAACACATTATTGTTGAGTTTTAATCCTTTACAAGTTG
Source organism: Kuschelorhynchus macadamiae (assembly GCA_030620095.1). Classification (NCBI taxonomy): domain Eukaryota; kingdom Metazoa; phylum Arthropoda; class Insecta; order Coleoptera; family Curculionidae; genus Kuschelorhynchus; species Kuschelorhynchus macadamiae. Next base: position 46,938 of record JAUTXW010002728.1, on the reverse strand, counting down.
ATATCATCATATTTGAGTCTTAGATTTCATATTAATGCCTCCTTTGTCAATATAATGTATTAATTACTGGCCTAGATCTTGTAATTGGTCTTCAAAAAAAATTTTATTAATTTTTAATTACATTTTGTTTTTTTTTTAAGAAATATAAAATATATATTTTTCTTAGAGCTGCCTAATATTTAATGTGAAGTTAAATAGAATTAAGAATGATAACAATGATGTGCTATTTATTTTTGCTTTCCTGATAAGATCAAAAGGCTAATATTTAATATTAACTTTTCACTTCAAATCTCCAGTTATCAACTTCACAGATCTTATCTGAGATATGTAATCCATAAAATATAATTTGGAACACTTTATAGTAACATCTATATGTATTTCTAAGTAAAATCTTTGATGTTGCCCCCAGGTCAATTGATCTGACAAATGACTGATAAATTTGACCACAGTCATATATTAGACAGTCAAATTCTTGCTCAAAATTTATTGTGGGTTGCAGCCCCTTATCAAATAACTCTAACTGCGTGTGTTAAGGGGTTTTTAAATAATAATCTCCACTTTTATTTTAAGTTTGTTGACATTATATTATGCATCTTTAGTTAGTTTATGCCTTCTTAGATTTATATAACATCTTCATATATGCATGGCTCAAATCCCAAGCTCAGAAAATTGTTAAAATACACTTTATTGGAAACTTTAATTTTTTACTACCCTCCACAATGTTAAAAAAATGAATCTGAAAAAAGCTTTATTTAGTAGCCTACTAAACCTAGAAAGGGCTGTACATTCCATAATTAGTTCTATGACAATCTAAATTGAAGAGCCGATACCTCTCTTGTAGTTTAATTAAATCCAGCAATTTAGGTGAATCGATCAAACCATTGACAATCTTAAACATGAAGCAGAAATCAAAGTATTTTCGTCTATTCTCTAATGACTGCATATCTAAAAGTTTTAATAATATATAATAATTTAAGTCATCTAGAGATAATCATCTTATAAGCAATAAATCTCAAGAATTTTCTCCGAACTCTTTCAGTGCTTTTACAATGAACTAAATGATATGGTGAGTAAACTGGGCATTCTCAACTACAGAATGAGCAGTGCACAATCCAGACCTTTTAGATTATTAATATTGTTAAAGTCATTCAAAGATCTCATCATGAAACTCGATAATTTCAAAGCCTTATTACCCATACATTGAATATGCTCTTCAAAAGAAAACTCCAGACACCAAGATCTTTGACAGTTTCAACTCTAGGCAAATAATAATTTTAATATTTTTGATTCCAAAGTCAACTTTAGGTGAATGTAGGTATATCAAAGTATTTATTTAACTATATCCATTGTACTTAATCCATTGATTATAAGATTTAATTAATTAATATTACCAGAATAAAATAGAACAAACAGCTTATTCAAGTAGTTGTTTAAGTCAATTAGACAATCAAATTCTTGCTCAAAATTTATTGTAGGTTGTAGCTCCTTATTGAATAGCTGTAACTGCGTGTGTTACAGGTTTTTTCACTAATAATTTTAGTTTTTGTATTAAGTTTTTAGACATTTTATGCAGTTTAGTTTGTTTACATCTTCTTAGATTTATATAGTATTTGATTTTCATGAATGCATGGTTCAAATGCTAAGCTCAGAAAATTGTTAATGTTTTGTGACTTAAGCTTCAAAATATTATGCCAAGGAAAAACCTTTCTTTAAAAAAATACACTTTAATTTTATACATTATCTTTCATGCACAATGTTAAAAAATTCAATGTGAGAAAAGCAATCCCCTCTGCAGAATTCTACATAAAGCAAGATCTTAGAATCCGAAAGGATTATCCAAATTAATCAAATTTTGAAAATTAAATACTAAATAACCTTTTGCCTTTATTTTTCATAGCAATTAATAACTAATTAAAATATATCAATAATTTAATATTTTTGATTCTTAAACCAACTTTAGGTGAAGGTAGGTATATCAAGGTATTTCTTTAATTATATCCTTTGTACTTAACAGATTATTATAAAAATTAATCTTTTACCAGAACAAAATAGAACAAACAGCTTTCTCAAGTAGTTAACAATCTTTTTTACTCCTAAACTATTAGAGTTAATTGTAATGTATACACTATTCTGTGTTATACATTTTACAGACATGATACAGTAGAGATCCTAACTGATGGTTGTTATGGGTGTCTGTTCTATAAAAGTTATATATTGAACATTAAAATAGAGGTATTTGCTGTTTTATGCAAGTAAAGAATGAAAAACTTTCATCTCTGTGTAGAGACTTCAAATCATATATCACAAAGTGAATATTTTGCTTATAGCATTCATAGTAAGGATATAAAATTATACATGCATATTTTAATAGCATCTTACATCTAACACATATAGCTGCACATGCAGATTTGTCAAATGTATACTAGTTCCAATAATGAAGTATAACATTTTATGGATAATCCAAAAAAATTTTAGATCACTTATCTAATCTATATCTAGCTATATTAAATAATTAAAATGATATATCCACAATAAAATATTTTCCAGAGTCCTTCCAACATACCTAAGTATGTGGTACTGGGGTAAGGATAAATTTTAACTTGAAATGAAGCATTAAAATTTTTTTTTTTTGTATTTGTATTTATTCATTAATGTATATAAATTATTTACATGACATTACATATAGAACAGATATAATTTATGTTAACAATGAACAATTCAAAACAGATTATTACATATAAAATAAATAATTAAAGTATAGTGCTATGGGTCTGCATCGATGAAGTTTTGAAGGGAGTAGAACGCATGGGTGTAAAGTAATTTCTTTAATTTCATTTTAAATATAGCTAATGTCTTCGCTTCTTTGATGGTATGGTTAAAGACCTTTACGCAAGCATAATGAGGTGACTTTACAAACAAGGCTGTTTGTCTTGGCAATGTGAAGTCGTTCGTTGAACTAGAGTACCCATGTCGCTGTTATGAAGAAATTCAGCCCTATTTAGATAGGCATATATTGCACATTTCAATATTCTTTTCTTTTTAAAGATCGGTTTGCAGGAATCAAGGTATTATATGTTTATACGTTTTTGCAGTATGAGGACTCTTGATACATTTGTCGCCTGTCTCCAAAGAATGTCGTTGTAGCTCAGATGACAATATACAAGTTCCTAGTAAGTTGTTTAAAGTGTTTTCGTAGGAACTGTTTGCTTTAGTGTAATTTTAGGGTCTGATTTACAAAATTGCACATTAACTGTTTTTGTTTCTTTTAAAATCAGCTTATTAACGAAACACCATTTGCTCATGTTGTAACTGACTCTTTGCACTGCTTCATGCATCTCCCCCTCAGAAACAGCAACCATTGTATCGTCGGCATGGTCAATCCTGGGACCGTAAGATCGTTTATAAATAAAATAAGCTACAGTGGAACCAGGACTGATCCCTGTGCAACTCCGATGTTCAAATCATATTCATCAGAATAGGTTTCGTTTATTTTAACAAGCAGCTTCCTTTCTTTTAGAAATTACATTATGGTTAGAAGTGTGTTTCCTCTGATACCAAGGTTAAATAATTTCTGCTGGATAAAATCGAAATTTAAGGTATCAGAGGCTCGAGAAATGTTCAAAAACAATCCCACAACTATGCATCTGTTCTAGCTCCCTGTGGATGAAGTCTGCCAGTTTGAATGCCGCTGTCTCAGTTGACCTCACAGCTCTAAAACCATGCTGATCATTAGATAACAGATTGTGGTTATTTAGGAACTCTATAAGTCTCTTATATAATACTTTTTTGAAGACCTTTGAAAACACACTCAATATAGAAATTGGTCCGAAATTTTTCATATCTTGAGTATCACTGCTTTTATGTATTGACACCAATGGATAATGGATGTTTGATTTCCTTCCACATTTTCTCGAGACACTTTGGCTGGAATTCCTTCAGTACCCGATGCATTTATTTTGTAAGTGCATTATTATCTACCTCCTCAGAGGTACTTTTTTTTGCCAAAAAGTTTCAATTTCTCACATGTGATACACATAGCTGCTTTAAGCACTGTAGATTTGTGAAGTGTCTACTATTTCTAATAATGAAATATAACATATTATGTATAATCTGAAAAAGTTTATTTAAACAATTAAAATATCATATCCATTTGCAAAAATGCACCTTAGGAATGGTGAGAGTCTTTCAGACATTACCTAAGTATATGGTACTTCGTTTTTGCCAAAAATTTTTAATTAGCCAAAGACATTTGTTAGATCAAGTGAAGAACAAATTAGAGAGGGTATATTTGTAAAACTTAAATATCAAATCCTGACTAACCTGTACTATGTTAAGATGAGAAGAAATCAGACTAGCACTTATTGTATTCTCTTGCATAGTATCCTGTGTTAGGTCCTATTTCTATTAATTTTTGATTCATATGTATGTTTTTGTTTTGTTACCATTAAATCAGCCCTTAGCCATAGTGTTGAAAATTAAATACCTTGTTATGAACTCATTGTTGTTTAAACATTTGGTTATTAAATTGTATTTGTACATGCTAGTAGTACTAGCTACTATTTGCATATATACAATACTATTTTACATATTCTACATTACATAAATCTCACATCATCATTGCATATTTTTTTACAATTTTTAATAAATCTCACATCATCATATCGCACAGCATGTATCGTCAGATATGTACTGTGCAACATTGAAAATGCAACACTTTGATTTTTCCCTGTAAGGTACAAAAACATAATTTGCTATAGGTCAGTTCTACTTAAATGGTGGTCCCCAAATTGGTGCCCATGTTAAAAAGATTGGAGCTGATGATTTTGATTAAACCAGAGTCCAATGCTAATTTTACTCTTTCTGTTTCTTTCCAATAATGAACCTCTTATATAAAATAGTCACATTCTTTTCTAAAATTCAAACCTCAAAAAATAAAAAGTAAAATTCATATTACACAATGACAATTATATGACTGAAAACAAATATCAGACACAAGATAATATAAATCCGATAAAACAGAAGATAATCACATAACCAGAATCTGTTTAACTGCTTTTAAAAGTGCTGAGTGTGAAAATGTTGTATTCCTGAGAGTGAAAATTGTAATTGTATGCTGGTCGCTTAACAAATGCATTAACCCCAAAATTAGTATGGTGGCACCTTACAAAAAAACAGCTGTGTGTCTCATTTTCCTAATAGGAACTAAAAATGAGACTAATTTCAGCAGTATTTCACAGTCAGTCCTTTCATTTACTACTTTGTGCAAGAAAATCAGAAGTTCCTTTCTTCTCTGAAACTCAAAGGTTTGTGGGCCGCAAAGAACTCTTTTATTTTATTATTTATTATAGACAGACGTTGATATGGGAAATTAAATTTAAATCAAAGATATTTTGCAAATTTATTTTGAACTTTTTCGATTCTGTCAATGTGACACTGATATGGAGGTCTCCATATAGTAGAGCAGTATTAAAACACTTCGAGCCAAAGCGTTATAGAGACAAGCAGTTATAATTTTTATTTTATAATTGATATCCTCCAGTGTATCATTTGATAATGCCTAGCGATCTAAAACCCTTAAGTACTATGTTATCAATGTGCATATTAAATCTCAGGCTGTCTTTGAAAATAATGTGCAAATCATTGAAAGAAGTAACCTCGGAAATAACAATTTGATATCTAAAATTGTTTCTAAAGTACTTGGGATTATTGCATTTATAAAATCGGAGCAATTTACATTTAGTAATGATTTAGCTTTTATTCATGTTATTACATAGTTTATATGTCATATGCAGTCATTAAAATGGCGTTTAATAGTGTAATAACTTTTTAATTTTAAAGAAGCAAATCCTAGTGAGCAAGCCCAACTATTAAATTCATATTACATAGTTTATATACATCATAGTTACATAGTTTACATGACAAATATAAATATAACAACAAATATTAAAGAAGCAATTCTAAGGTCCATGCTATTAAGTCTGAAAAGTTATTGTTATGAAATTCCTCTAATGAATAAAATCATTTGGCTACCAAATCCTGTTTTAATACTAATTTGAAACTCGTCATAGGGAACACCTTTACAGGATTTGGCAGAGCATGAAATTACAATATTGTATTCGAGTTTCAACATACTTGTAGCCCCATTCTTTGTTGACATTTTGTTTTTATATATTTAGTTAAGTTGGCAAATGATTTTTTTTGCTTGTCGGTTATACTTGCTAGCAAAACAAAAGCACAGACTTTCATTTTTGTCTGATGCATTTTTCACTTGATTTTTCATATGTTTAGACTGGGACATTTATACTTTTGTGTTCCTTTGTGATTTTTTTTAGGCACTGTTGATATGTCATGCTTATAAATGCACAAAATGTTAAAGTAAGAACACCTTAATTTTAATTAAACATTTTAGATATGTTTGTATTTTCTTCTACTTTATTTTTAATATCAAATTTTACTATGTAAGAACAAATTGTAAATTCTCAATATTCTACATTGTTAATACTTTTTGTTATCAAATAAATTTGTGATATTTCTGTTGTAATTGTTTTTGTCTGAACCCTTTGTCACATCAATCATGTGTTTTTCTGTAATTCCAATTTTGTCATTAGTAAATTTTTCAGCTTCAAAATCTTTTTACTACTGTGCTCCCATTTTCTACATTTTTCTGGGATGTTCTGTTTACAGTGCAATTTTTAATTACTTTTTTTTTGGTTTGATTGGCTTCTGTTTGTTATTCGATGGCCTTGAGTTCTCAAGCAATTTCTATTGATTAAGCCAAGATGTTTTAATTTTCGTTTATCAAAACCTTTCTCTGGTTATCTTTCAGGCTTTTGCAACTAAGGCTGTTAGTTTGTTGCAGTTTTAGATAAATTTGACAACTGAGCTATTTTAGTATCGTCTCGCGACAGTATAATCTTGGCTGTGAAGATAACTGGGATAGGCATTTTACTTTTTGCGTTTTATTAATTTTGGGCGTAGAGTTTTTGGACATCGTGAGTCTATCCGGAAATCAGAATTAGCAATTTTTGTTCAATCCTTACGAAAGTAGGTAATAGAAAAAAAGGGGTTTTTACAGTTTTTCAGTCTGAAAATGACAGTAAATATGCAACGTTGCCACATTGTAGAATTTTATGAATAAAATGAACACTAATATTTAAAAAGCAAGTGTAATAATTGGCCAGTTACCACGCGATTTTTCTACAGCAAATCTAACCTGTAAATAATAAATCAACACAAATAAAACATCACACAATTTGCAATAATAAACGAATAACAGAAATATGAAAAAACCCAGAGGTTATAAACTTGACACTTGATAATCTATAAAACTTGACAAGTGTCGAAAGTAAAGTTGCGTCTACTTGCCGACCAAAGTCGTCACATGACTAGACATTTTCAGAAGCGATTTATTTTTAAAGTGTAATGCGTGATTTGCTTAAATTGGTTACTTTAATAATATGAATAATTGGCTCGTTTTTTTTATTAAAGATAGGGAATTGCATTGAAAAGGTCCTGGGTCCCCATTTCCGACAAAGGATATATTTTTTGTCTTATCAAACTTAAAATTTTGTATGTTTGTCGCACGAATCTGAAGCTATGGAAAGAATGCGCAAGTAGAGTATTACACGCGAATCTGAGACTATGAAAAGAGTGCAAGTATCTATGGAAACGGCGCATTACTCATTAGTGATTGGCTAAAACTCAACATATCCATAGAAACGGTCTGCTTTTGACAAACCCCGTCGCGGTTTCAGATCCGTGCGGCGTACTGTAACTATGGCAACGGTGCAGTACTCATTGGTGATTGGCTAAAACTCTGCAATATCTCTTTTGTTGCGGCTTCAGGTCCGTGCGGCGTACCATAATCATCATTTAAATATCGGACTGCGTTTTTTGTTAGACCTGGCTAGCCCTTTTTTCAATTGATGTAAGAAAATCTATCTAAAATAAAAATATATTTAAGTAATTAGCAAGTGTTGCCGTAGCCACAGATTCCACTTTAGAAAGAATTAATCGCTCCTGATTTTTTAAACAGCTGTCAAAATTATCATGATTTTATATAGGGTGTTAAGGATTTGACTATAAATATTTTAACACATGATAGTATGACCCATTTTGATTAATAAAGTCAAAAAGTTGGGTCTATTCCGTACCAGTTTTTCGAAAAATTGTCTTTTAAACTTGTATTTTGTTTTATTAGTTTTTAAGCAAAGCGTTAATCTTTTTATATTGTAAAATAATTAGTTTTATATCATTTTTAACAAAATCCCTACAGTTTTTTTTTAGTAAAATATACCAGTAATCTAAATTTAGAGAATAAAAAACGGATTTTCTATTTGATCTTACCTTAAAAATTCCTACTTAAAAACGGCAACCTCGCTGATAAACAGCCGGGCTCAATAAACATAACAATTCGTAAACGTCTAGCTTAGTTTTTTACATTGATTTGGAAAGATACCTGAAAGATAGGGTATCTTTCCCGGCGTTCGAGTAACCCAAATTTGGGTTTGTTTTTCCAAACAGTGTGAGATATGGGAAGTGTAAACATTTGTCAGAATAAATCGTGGACTTCAGAGACAAATAGCACCTGAAAACGAGGAACATAGTTTAGCTCTAGTGAAGAAAAATCTTGGATTCAGCATATACTTTAAGTTTTTGGAATACTTTTCCTATTTTTGAATTATCTACCTAGTTCTAATTAAAGTGCTTGGTAAGTTGATATTTTTTATTAATTCTTAGAAAACATAAACCTAATTTAGTTACAATGACAGGTTTTATATTTCTTTAAATTATACGTGCCGATATTAAACATTTTAAACTGTGAGATCTCAAAAACAATTTAGAATTTACCGATGGTATATAAGAATTTTTGGTTCAAAATCGTCCATACTATCAGATGTTAAAATATTTGTATTCAAACCCCTAACACCCAGTAAATTTTTTCCAGATTTTTTTGTCGTTATTAATCGTTTTAAAGTAGTAAGGTTTTCCCTTTTAATTGAGTATTTTTTTAGAGTAAGTTCAGTTTTAAAAAGAATGCATGCCGTAATATCAATTTTTAGTATTTCCGTATAGTATGATGTAAGGGAAATTGTATTTATAATTTTCAAATACATTTTTCTGTTTCTCAAATTACAATTTTTGGTAATTTTCTAGTACAGGGTACCATCGTCGATTCTAGCGATTTTTTTTACAATGGTAGGTTTTGGGTCGGTGATCACAAAATTTTTTTGCGACGTTTAGTTTTTCCAGTTATCCATCGTCAACTAGTAGGGGGTACCACGGCCGATTTTGATTAATTTTCGTAAACTGGTAGATTTTCGGATATTCATCACGAATCTGAAGTCTTTTTTCGGCAGTGTTTCGTTTTTATTTATCCATCATTATCTAGTACAGCGTATACCATTGCCGATTTTGATAAATGGCTTTATTGACGACCCTGGTGCTAACCCGGAGCGGATCCAGGTGACAGTACAAGTTGAAGCTACTAATTTATGATTTAAGTAAACATGTGAAAAGATGGATCGGTACCAGGTTGGGCGCTGGAGCGCGTAGGAGATAGGTGGATCGGTACCGGGTTAACGCCAGTTTCGTCAATAAAGCCCTTGATCAAAATCGACGAGTATTAGTTGCGGAGTTGATAAATAAATCGAAACGAAATGCTGCCGAAAAAAAAGACTTCAGATTCGTGATCACCGTCCGAAAATCTACCATTTACTAAAATTCTTTAAACGCGGCGATGCATGGTACGCCGTACCCAAAAATCTACTAGTGTACCAACAATCATCAAAATCGCCGACGGTACCCTGTATAATAAAATTACCCATTTACCCAATATTCAGTTTATCAATTTTTCTATTGATGATCATAGTGTTGCCATTATAACAGCTGAGGTAGCAGCATTTGTCAGAAAATAGTTACATTATAAAAAAGCATTTGTTCAAACAAGTGGTGAATGCGCCGGGTTTCGTATTCAGTGCCGTTCGGTATCCATCACAATAGGGCCCACTATTGTAGATTTAGGCCAGATAACGATAGATCACTTCTCCTGCTTCCTACAGCACTGGCCGAAAACTGAATTCAACAGCACGGAAGTAAAAAAACTTTAGATATAGAGTGCCACAACCCTGTTAAATGGCACGTTCCTTTTAAATAGAATTCAAATGATGTATGCGGATCCAAAGATATAATCTGTGCGGGTCGGATAGAGCCACAATTTAAAACTCCATTTAAAATTATTTGGATCTATACAGTGTGGGTCAAAAAAAAGTGGTATGTAAAAGTTACTTTTTTTTAATGGAATACCCTACATTTTATTGCACATTTGAATCTTTACGTGTCTTATTGTTAATTAACAATTCGTTTTAGAATTTTCGTTCATATTTCGAGTTGGATAATAGTTAAACAAAAGCCATTAAAATCATTTCCGCATCCTAAATATGTTATCGCTACATGAGATTATGTTATTAATTATTGAAACTAAGAAAAAAACGTTATTTTTTTGTTTCAATAATTAATAATTAATGTTATAACAATAAAACACGAAGCGAGATAATTTTAGTGGCTTTTGTTTAACAATTATTCGACTTGAAATATAAACTAAACCTCTAAAAATAATTTGTTACTTAACAATAGGCTGAAAAATGCTTTTTTATAGCGGAATACTATTTCTTCAAATGTCTAGATAGTACTATATTTTTATTTATTTTTAAATTAATATTTAATAGTATAAAAAACATTTTACTGGTTACGGTCGGTTCGAGGGTCGGTTTGAGCGATCGCCGTGCGGAGCTCTATTTTCAACATCTAATTAAAATTACTATTAACAGAGATACAGTTCTGGGAGCTCGGACTTTTTTATTGTAAATTTCTTCCTCTTTAAGAAACTTTTGTTAAATCTGAATTTATTAATAATTTTGTAAATGTTTTTTTTACGGGTTTGAAGCTTTTCCACATTTTTCTAAACGTCATACCAAATTCAACTTAACTCATATTTTTACCAGCAGTAGCAAGAATTGACCACATTTTGAGTTTGTGAACTAGACTATTATAACGTGGATTATCAGTGTTAGTTTTTGAATTGTTTCTTCTTAACCTCTAGCTTAATTTCATAACCTCTAAATTTCTTCAAAGTTCCAAGAAAAAATTCCTGAAAATCGATAAGAAATTAATTAAAATTATTTTAATCCCTTTTGTGGTTTTGTTTTTGAGTTTATTTGTTTATTTTTATTAGTGTTTTATTTTTATTATGAGTCTAAGTGGTTTATTTTTTATTTAATACAAATAATCATCTAGTATCTTTTACTGTTCTAGTTTTATCAGGAATAAATGGCGTGGAAATATAGCAGCTGTGGAGTCTCATTTGTAGTAACGAGGTTAAAAAAATGAAATTTGAGAAAAGTATACCACTGATTTTTGTGCATTCTGTATATATATATATATATATATATATATATATATATATATATATATACACTGTGTCCGAGATAAGGAGGGCCACTATGGGGATTTTGGAAACGGTAAGAGATACAACTTTGGTTAAATGGGAGAAAAGTTGCGTAATCAAGGGTCTAAGAAAATGGCGTTTTCAAATTCCTGAAACATTTTTTGGATTTTGAGATATTTTGAAAAAATTGGATTTTTTGATTTTACGAACTATTTTTTTCTGGCGTTATTATTTGCCCTAGAGCGAAACCAATAACACTTCTCCACAGCAACTTTTAATGCTCTTTAGGACGACGTTATTAGTTTCTTAATCTGACGTTTCGTTTTTGTGGGATCATCATCAACTTCATTTTTTTAAATACGGCCCTGATATTCTGATATCAGATTCTGAAAGCCCTTTCTATTTCGAATTCAACGATGTATAACACTTTATGGTTTAAATGCGTTTTAGTCTTTTTTTCTTGCCTTACACAAGAAAATTCCTATTACGGACCTGTACATAGTTTAGTTAAGTTCAGTTTAGTTTAATTTCAAAGAATAAACAATTAGCCATAACATATGACACTTTATGTCATTTAGGTGTTTAATAATAATCTAGTGGTTGAATTGATGCACTAATTTAATAGAATAAACAAAGATCAAATACAATTAATTTAGCAGAAGATCTAAAAATTAAAAAGCAACAACAAGGGAATACGAACAAAACAACTAAATTTATATTAAATGTTCAAAAAGATTTCCGTCGTTTTCTAAGCATAGATAGCACCTTCTAACCGTTGATTCTAACACCCTAGCAAAAATTTGTGGAGTAATATTAGCAAAGGCTTCCAAAACTAACCCCCTCAGTTCTTGTTCTGTAGCAAAATTTCGCTGATAAACATGATTCTTAACGAACCCCCATACGAAAAAATCAAGCGGGGTTATATCGGGTGAACGCGCTGGCCAGGGTGTTTCCGAATGCGTGCTAATCACCTTCTCTGGAAATCTCATGGATAGATATGCTCGAACGGCTCTGGAATTATGTGCAGGTGCACCATCTTGCTGCATCCAACAGTTGCGAACTGTCGCCAGAGGCATATTATCGAGAGCATCCTCTAAATCATTTTGCAGCAAATGTAGGTAACGCTCTGATGTCAGGTTGTGGTTGTAAATAAATGGTCCTACAATCCTTGTGCCAATAATACCAGCCCACATATTAAAACCAAAGCGGTGTTGGTGCCTCGACGTTTTGTTTAAACGTGGATTGGTTTCAGACCAATAATGAACATTTCGTCTATTGAAAATACCGTTATTCGTAACCATACTTTCATCAGACCATATTATGTAATATGGAAAATACATATTCTCCTGCCATTTTCTTGTGTACCATTCACAGAATGAGCGACGTCGCTCTAAATCGCCTGGTCGAAGTCCATGACAAATTCTGTACTTATACGGATGGAACTTTTGTTTTTGTAAAATACAATGCGTCGTTGATTTTGGTATACCAACATTTCGTTCGACCAATCGGACTGATGTACAGGGATTTTCAGTGACCGCTAACAAAACATTATGTACTGTTTCTTCATTGCTCTTCTTTTGTCGCGAAACTACAGGTTTTTTGAAAGAACCATATGCTTTAAGGTTTGCCACTAATTTGCTAAAGGTCCTTTGATTTGGCTGTCTTCTTTCGGGATATTTTTGCAAATACAAACGCTCCGCAACAGAACAATTTCTGTTGGATGAAATGAAACACGCCACCATGTCAAACTTTTCTTCGTTAGAAAACATAATTAATAGAAGAAATGACTAATTATTGCGCACTAAATTACACAGTAAGCTAATGTGTCAAACAATCAACGTTAGCTGACAATTCAAATGTATAAGAGGCCATCAACACATTCATTTGTTTTCCGGAGCCTGCTTTTCTTTAATAATTGTCAGTAACGTTGATTTTTTGACACATTTGCTTACTGTGTAATTTAGTGCGCAATAATTAGTCATGTCTTCTATTAATTAATTTTTGCGTATGTATGTATTTGGAAAATTATCGTCGTTCATACTGCGAATGGTACACGAGAAAATACCTGCAGAATTTGAATTTTTCATATGACTGTATGATTACGAATAAAATTATGTTTTTATATTAGATGAAATGTCCATTATTGGCCTAAAACTAATCTACATTAAAAAAAAAGTCAAGTCGTCAATACTATTTCGGTTTTCATATGTGTATTGGTGTGTACAGGTCCGTAATAGGAATTTTCTTGTGTAAGGCAAGAAAAAAAGACTAAAACGCAATTAAACCATAAAGTGTTATACATCGTTGAATTCGAAATAGAAAGGGCTTTCAGAATCTGATATCAGAATATCAGGGCCGTATTTAAAAAAATGAAGTTGATGATGGTCCCACAAAAACGAAACGTCAGATTAAGAAACTAATAACGTCGTCCTAAAGAGCATTAAAAGTTGCTGTGGAGAATTGTTATTGGTTTCGCTCTAGGGCAAATAATAACGCCAGAAAAAAATAGTTCGTAAAATCAAAAAATCCAATTTTTTCAAAATATCTCAAAATCCGAAAAATGTTTCAGGAATTTGAAAACGCCATTTTCTTAGACCCTTGATTACGCAACTTTTCTCCCATTTAACCAAAGTTGTATCTCTTACCGTTTCCAAAATCCCCATAGTGGCCCTCCTTATCTCGGACACAGTGTATATATATATATATATATATATATATATATATATTTGGAAACCTAATTTTCTTGGGCCTAGGTTAATAGTAAAACACAATTTTTCATACTAAGTCAACGTTTCGCTCATTGTGTTGAGCTTTCTCAAGACTTTATTTTGGTTTGCTTGATCTCTAAAAAAGTATTTTTTTCATTAAAACAAAAAACAGGAAAAATATATACAAAGACGCAAAGATTAAATACTACTAGAAACATTAAAAGGTTTTAAAATTTAAAATTGTCATATTAATAATATTACATATGTTACGTTTGGTAAAATAAAATGTTTAGTTTTATTTTTTTTTATTTATTTTCAACATTCCCAACCAACTGTATAAGTTCATTACAGGGAATTCTAACAATAATAATATTATAACAAACTAACAATTAAGACTAATATTAAATAACAAAATAAATAATAATTGAAGAACAAAATAAATAATATTAACAGTCAAAATTATTTTTTTCTATAAATCGCGTTTCGATAAAAAATGTTTTTTAACTTCCTTTTTAAATTTTATTAAAGTTTTTATTCTGCGTAAATGTGTTGGTAATTGATTATATATTAATATACCACCATATAATAAAGATTTTTTTTTCAAAATTGCTTCGAATATCAGTTGTATTTAATAAATCTGTTTGTCGTGTGTCATGATTATGTATAGGATGTCTTTTTTCTAAATCTATATTGGATAATTTATCTTTTGACAAAACACACATATATAAAGACACCAATTTAAAACAATTCTAGCAATTTAACACTTAATTTTATGGTATGCCCCTTGGATAAGCAATTTACATGCTGTGTTGCAAATGATATTAGACTGATCGAGTGTTATTATTTTTTTTCGTTACCCTTCTAGATATGTTCGTACAATTTGGTACATATTTTCTACTCATCAAGACACATTTTCTGGTGTATAGCATTTTTTTTATTTCTACCAGTATTTCTGAAGAAAAAAAGGCACGCCACTGACATTTTTTCATTTGGATAGCCTAGACATTTTTACATAAAAAGTACCTCTTGCGTTTTTCTCGTCAGATGTACCGTTTAAAGGTTATTTAGCAAAATGTCGGAATTTTTGGAGTTTTCTTAAGCAAAACTGGCTATGCACGAATGATAATTTTGCCAAATAACTTCTAAACCGTAGAAAGACTAAAAAGTTAACGAGCCGAATAGAATTTGAATTTGATATTCCTTATTCAAACTAAAGGGCAGTTTGATATAAAAGTTGAGTCAAAAGTCAACAATTAGGGGGATATGGCGGTACAAAGATGGCGGAAAATGTTTTTATTTTTTATCTTAAAAACGAAAAGCGATAGAATAACGAAATTTTATGGGAGTATTACTACTATGAAAACACACTATGTGCATATGTTTTCACCTTTTTAAAATGAGTGGAAGGAGTTGAAATAGACTACCCCTATTATTCTTGTTAACTAAATTTAAAGAAAAACTTACGCAACGACTTGGAAAAAAATAAATTTGAATAGCTTGGTTTATTTAGAAACTTGTACTTTTTTCATAAACTTACCGATTTGAAATTAAAAAATAAAATGTAAATCATTACGGAGCAAAGATATTTATTTTAGAAAAATAATCTAGTTGGCTGTTTTCAAACACAGTTTTATTTTGTACTAATGTTAAATTTTCTTCTGAACAACCATTTTTTAAAAATAATTGATTAACAAACATGTTTCAAACTAACCTATCCTCTATGTATTAATGCATGAACTATAAATAAAATCGTTCTTTAAAAAAAACTTATTAAAAAAAAAGATTTAAACATTGGAACTAAAACACAATGTCCTACGCAGAAGTCCTACATCATTGAGCTTCTAATATGCTGAAATATGCTAGGATTATTTTTTATAACATCACATGATGCAATTATGCGATTTCTCAGGTCTTCGATATGCTGTTTTCAGATATCCCCAGATACAATAATCCA
Organism: Kuschelorhynchus macadamiae; assembly: GCA_030620095.1. Lineage (NCBI taxonomy): Eukaryota > Metazoa > Arthropoda > Insecta > Coleoptera > Curculionidae > Kuschelorhynchus > Kuschelorhynchus macadamiae. The sequence goes on along the minus strand of JAUTXW010002728.1, from coordinate 30,830 downwards.
AAGGATTTCATAAGTAAGATTTAAATTCCTTCGCGCATTTAAGCATTTATGTCTCTTTTAGTTCGCAGAGCTAAATGTTCTAGTAGAGGAGGCAATTCCTCTTGTAGAAAATGAAAATATGACTCACCAGTTAAATTAGAGGTAGAAAATGTGACCCAACTAAATTTTCATCGACAATTCCTATCCAAATGTTAACGGAAAACTGATATTGATGTCTAGATTCTGTTATTGAATGTGAATTATCTTCAGTCCATACTGTCTGTTATGAAAGTTTTGAATTGCATCTCTTTAGAAACCAGCTTCGTCCTAAAAGATAATTTTTGAACAAAAAAACGGATTATCGGTATTCATTCGGTGAAACCATTGGTAAAATATTATTCTCGGATCGAAGCCTGTTGGTAAGAGAGCTTAAATCGAGACTTGAACCCTCTGTATATGGTAAGGATATAACTGTTGTTCTTTTAATATCCTCAATACAGTTGATGCATCATATTTAATTCCGCTGTAATTTTCCTGGTATTTGTCTCAGGTTGGGCTTCAATAATATTTAGGATAGCAACTTCTAATTCGGCTATTCGAACTTCGTGGTGTCGGCCAGTATCAAAACTTTTTTTTCGGAAGTTCCAGATTCATGTAGTCTGGTAAACGTGCTGCTATGAGGAGGTCTACGATTAGGATACGCTTGTGTATAAAGACGACAAGTTTCCAAGGAATTTTCGTTTGCTCGTACATAAAATACATATCTACCTTTTCTGCATTCTTGAAATTAACCATTATTGTTCTATTGATTTAATTAAAACTCTTCTTACTGTACAATTAAACAGATCAGATAACAAATTTTTGATTAAATTAATCGTAAAATATTGTATTTAAACTAACTGAACAATGTCAAATAAAGCAATATTAGAAACGCACGAAAAAGTAATAGCGGCCCACTAGATTTTTTTTCTAAAAAATTTCCCCCTCTCAACTCGTAATGATTTACATTTTATTTTTCAATTTCAAATCGGTAAGTTATCCAAATTTATTTTTTTCCAAGTCGTTGCGTAAGCTTTTCTTTAAATTTAGTAAACAATAATAATAGGGGTAGTCTATTTCAGCCCCTTCCTCTCCACTCATTTTAAAAAAGAGAAAAAAATGCAGGTAGTGAGTTTTAATAGTAGTAATACTATATAAATAAAATTTCACTAATGTATCGCTTTTCGTTTTTAAGATAAAAGATAAAAACATTATTTTTCCGTCATCTTTGTACCGCAATACCTCCCTAATTGTTGATTTTTGACCCAACGTTTATAACAAACTGCTCTTTATTTAGAACAAGGAATATGAAATTCAAATTCCTTATTCTGCTCCCTAACTTTTTAGTCTTTCTACGGTTTAAAAGTTATTTGGCAAACTGATCATTCGTGCATAGCCAATTTTGCTTAACAAAACTCCAAAAATTCCGATCTTTTGCTAAATAACTTTTAAGCAGTACATCTGACGAGAAAAACGCAAAAGGTAATTTTTATGCAAATATATATATATATATATATATATATATATATATATATATATATATACATACATACATACATACATACATACAGTGTGTCCCAGATTCGCTTCTCTATACAGGTATCTCGGCTTCTATTATACCTACAGCAAAGGTTTTTGGAAATATCCGGGAAAAACCAAAAATGGCGGATTTCATTTTTGGCAGGTATATCCAGAACGGTAAATTTGACAGGTGCCAAAATATGACATTATTCGGACACAGTTTTAAGACAAATAAGATAGCGTATAAGTTTTAGTATCATCGAAATATTACACTTCGTAAAGTTAGTTATCAGTTTTTTCTAAGGAGGCCATGATTTAAAGTAATGTTAGCTCTCAATGCTTTTCTAAGGAGGCCATGATTTATCTGTAACAAAATTAGATTTTGACTTTGACGTTAAGTTAAACAGTTGAAAGTATCAAAGCTGTGTTTTAATAAGTAGTAGGTACGCTTTTATCCCAATAAAATCATAAATCTGACACATAAATTGTCAAAACCTATAGAAAATGGCCGGCATTCCGTATTCAAATGAAGAAAAGGTGTTACATGTTAGCTCTGTACTTTCAATCATACAGAACCGCCGACGTTACCTCAGCAAGGTATTTGGAGATGTATCCCGAACGACGGCAGCCTCATAAAACCCAATTCAGGAAAATCGTAGTTAATTTAATTAACCATGGTGTCTTCGAACAACCTAGAAGCGGAGACAATAATAACAATGAAAATCGAGACAGAAACATTTTACAAGCTATCAACGAAAACCCTAGTGCATCGGTAAGAACTGTAGAACAGGCAACTAATGTGCCAAAATCAACAGTACAGAGTTTTAAAAAAGAATAAGTACCATCCATACAAACCCATAATAGTACAAGGACTTAAGGAAACTGATTTTCCAAGACGACTACAGTTCTGTGATTGGTATACTAGGAGTAGAATGAAAATCCTGATTTTGTAAATCATGTGTTGTGGTCCGACGAGAGCAAGTTCACGAATTGTGGAGTCTTTAATAGGCACAACCGTCATCATTGGGCTGTGCAAAATCCTCACGAAGTGGCAGGGAGACGTCTACAGATCAGATTTGGAAGTAACGTTTGGTGTGGGATCATTGGTAAGTTAATCTAACCAATCTTTTTTAAATAGGCACCAAATGGTGGTCAAATAATAATCTTTTTTTTTCGTTTAGTTCTTTAATGATACTAAAAGAGTATAATCTAATAAAAAAAAAGTAAAACGTTCTACTCTAGTCAGACAACTTACTTTTTTGATATTGTATTATATTTTTATTCAATCATTTTGTATTGTAGTTTCGAAGAACCTATAAAATAGAATTGGGTTCTATAAATTTATTAACACTTTATCTAAATTTTCTGCAGATTTAGCTAATTCTCTAAAATTATTTTGATTGTCTGAATTAAATGATTTATTATTACCCGGGAAACCTAGTTCTTGCGTTATGAAAAAAATACCATATTAATCAAATGTCGAATTATTTTTCGATTTTTATTATGATTTATAGAAAGGCGTTCAGCTGTATTTCCGAATAATTTAAATTTTAAAGCGCAGGGGTTTGTTCTTTTGATATTTTATGTTTTATTAAGGCACGGTGTACTTCTTTAGGATTATTATATCACTGAAATAAATTGATTTAGTATTTCCGAAATTAATATGCAATACCAACAAAATAATTTATTACGGCTATTACTTCCCGCTAACGAAATATGTTTTTCTTTTTCATAATAAAGCTGAATAGGTTTCAACTGTATACAAGCTCATTCATTAAGGGATGTTTCGATAATTATTTTTGGAAAGGAAATATCTACTTTTTAATAAAGATAATTTGCCTTTTATAATTTATAGTTTCTAGTACCACCCGGTCGACCCTGCCGCCCTTGACTGTTGGGCACCTACTTATTTTTTTGTTTGACTACAACCTAAACGGGTCGAGGTACCTAGAGCTTTTGCGAAACCAGGTTGTACCAGCCTTACGAGCCATTCTAACGGAAGATGAATTAAGAAGAACTTGGTTTCAACAAGACGGATGTCCGGCTCATAATACCATTCAAGTCAGGAATTTCTTAAGAGAGCAGTTTGACGAAAAAATAATTTCTTTAAATGGTCCAATATCTTGGCCTCCTAGATCCCTTGACCTGTCGCCCTTGGATTTCTACCTCTGGAGTCACACGAAGAATGAAATCTATGAATTTGATCCCCCCGTGACCATAGAAATCCTGAGAAAGAGTTCTGGACACATTTAGAAATATTAACCGAAATACACTACCATACTATAATACCAGGGTTGTACGACAAACAGTCACCAATTGTCAAAAATGTCTCGATGCAAATGGACGTCATTTTGCAAATTTGTAAATTAATGTTACCCACTCACAAAGTAGTTAAAGCTCATTTAGATTTTTTAAGTCGTTATTTACGTTCATGTCGTATTGAAAATTCAATGCGTCCAATCCATTACTTACTTATTAATGTAATCTTGTGACAAATAAATCATCATTTAAAAATATTGAAACTTAATTTACGAAGTGTGATATTTTGATGACACTAAAATCTTTAATGCACTTGTGACATATCACTAGACTGGAAATTTTAGGCTCTTTCCGAGCCGAGATCCCTATATAGAGAAGCGAATCTGGGACACACTGTATATATATATATATATATATATATATATATATATATATATATATATATATATATATATATATATATATATATATATATATATATATATATATATATATATATAACTGCAAGTTTAAGAGGTTTTTGACCCATCAGTATTAAGATATATAGTCATTCAACTCTAAAAAAAAAATGCACAAAAATCAGTGTTATACTTTTCCTAAATTTAATTTTTTTAACCTCGTTACTTTAAACGAGACTGCACTGCTGCTATATTTTTACGCCATTTATTCCTGATAAAACCAGAAAAGTAAAATATATTGGATGTGGATTATTTGTATTAACTAAAAAATAAACCACTTAGACTCACAATAAAAATAAAACACTAATGAAAATAATTAAAATATGCAGTAAAGTGCGGGGTATTCCTTAGAAAGTGTAACTTTCATTTGCCAATTTTTTTGTGCACCCTGTGTATGGTAAAATATTTTTAAATTGTAATTCTATCCGATCCTCATATCTTTCGAGTTATTAATGAACTTTCATATACTACCAATATGTAGAGGAGAAAACTTAAAAACTGAATGATAGGCAATTTCAATTTGGGACACGCCACATATTTATTGATATTTTATTTTACCATGTTTAAGCAGGCATCTAAAAATGTATCGTGTTCATATTTTTATTTGCTGATAAAAAGCAGAAAAAGTTTAGGCATATCTACACGACTTTTTTGATAAATTACTCGAATGTGAAAAACCTTGAACTGAGTTGGTGCTAAATCATAAAAATAACATACAATAGAATATTTAAATGGGCGATAAAAATTAATCTCGAGCTCTTTAAAGAACATTCGTGGCGCCAGTGTCATTGTTGGAAAATTGAACTTAAATTACCCTTTTTTTTAACTCGGGCGGTTATTGGTTATTGGCTTTTTATAGCTTAAACTGTATACCTAGTGACCCAAAAAAACTTGCACTTAAATATAAAAATAATAACCATATGATTGTTGTTTACACATCTTAAAAGAAAATATCCTTTTCCGAAAAAAAAAATCGGTAAATTTCTTGTACCCGGAACTTCCTGTTTCCGTTTATTAGGTAGAAATAGTGAAGTGTGACCCAATTTAGTTCAGTACATAATCATTTAATAACACATATATACTGACTTTTAAAACATTGTTTTTCGTCGCCATTTTGTTAGATAATATGTTATCTAGGCCACACTTTATTTTTGAGCATAATTTAAAATAAATTTAATAAGTAGTTTTCGTATTACCATACACACCGTCATTTTGTTACCTCAAGTTGAATTCGTACCATTTTATTCCTATATCACATTTAATTTTTCAGTCAATTGAATAAGATTTTTTTTATGTTGATTTTTTAAAATTTTTATTTGGCTACCGTTTATCTCTATAACACACTTAATGCTTGCACAAAATTTGAAATTAATCTAATTAGTGTTTTCAGGCTGATTTTTTAAATATTTTAAAAGGTTGCCATTTTGTTTTGTTATCTTATATTCATACCAAAATGTTACCAGTTCATTCCTATATAAGATTTGATGTTTGTGCAAAATTTGAGGTAAATTGGATATAGTCGAATGCGGTCTTATCGTGCGGGTCCAAAGGTCACCAACATTGTGAATCAAATCAGAAAACACAGTGAATACCAAAATGTTGTGTGATTCTTTTATCGAGCTATTAAATCTCGATAGGCTATTTACAAATATACAGGGAGAAAGAAAATAGTTTTTTTTATTATATTATATATATTAAATACCGAGGGACTAAATAAGAAAATTCGCTAAATATGTATTTGGTTAAAATTTTTTGGTTGGCAAAAACAAAAATACATAAAATGGCAAGCGCCTTAATAAAGTCGGATGGCGGTTCGAATCAGTGGAACAATCAGGATATGTTCTGTTTATATAGCCACTTAATGAAAGTGATATTTTTTTTATCAATCACTTTTGTTAAAAACACAAGATAATCAGTTATTACTTTCCTCGTGAGATTTTTTCAGATCTTTACGTTTAAGGGTCCCTAGATGCCGGAAAACATGTTTTCTCAATTCCGTCTGTCTGTAGGTATGTATGGCTGTTCGCGGCATAGCTAAAAAACTACTTATCCGATATATATATATATATATATATATATATATATATATATATATATATATATATATATATATATATATATATATATATATATATATATATATATATATATATATATAAATATATATATATATATATATATATATATATATATATATATATAAATATATATATATATATATATATATATATATATATATATATATATATATATATATATATATATATATATATATATATATATATATATATATATATATATATATATATATATATATATATAAATATATATATATATATATATATATATATACAGTGTGTCCGAAATTGGTTATGACAGTATTGGGATCTCGGAAACCGTGATAGTTACAAAAACGTTTAAATGGAGAAAGTTTTAGACAATTATGTTTGTAATTTAACGCCGTTTTGCTCGCGATTCTATCTTTTTTAGTTTTTGAGATATTTTGAAAAAACCAAAAAACTGCATTTTCGAAAAAGTCCTATAATTTATTTATTTATGAAAATTTTCAAAATCTGTAAGAACATTATTAAGGCAACTTTTTACGTAGAGTGCACCTATTAGGTCAGATTTTACATACGACGTTTCAATTTTCTAGAACCATCATCAATTTTGTTTTTTCTTACGGCCGCTGTGTTCGATTTTAACAGTTCTGAAAAGAGTATTTCTTTAGCTTTTTAACGGTGTATCACACTTTGTAATTAGGTTATTATTAGGTGCAAAAAGTGCGTAGAGGAAATATTTAAACGTTTTTTGGAATAATCAAAGTAAAAAGTTAAAAATTAATAGTGTTAAAAGGCAATATGTAATTCAACATCCAGTTCTACAAAAAATTAGTAAAAACTACTCAATAACATTGCACAATGTTCACAAATGTTCAAATGACCAGCCGCAGATAACACTAACATCTTTGCTCAAGTAGGCTTTGGTTTTGAAATAATAGAATGCTTTTAATCTGTCAAAAATGCAACGTTTAAGTTTTATTTAACATTCATCGCTGTTTTAATAAGGATTACAATGGCGTTAAACTTTTCTAATGAAGAAATGTTTGATATGTTAGTGTGTTATATTAAAAATGAAAGAAATGCAAACAGGGCCATGGATGTGTATTTTGACACGTACCCCGAAAGACGGCAGCCTGGCAGAACTTATTTTCAAACGCTGGTTAGAAACTTGCTTGAGTTTGGCAGTTTTAATAAGATTCGCACAAAGAAGTATGCAAAAGACAACGAGCAACGCAATAGGCAAATCCTAGAATATTTTAATGAAAATCCGACTTCATCTACAAGAAGAAGCGAAACAGAATTTCAAATTCCAAAATCTACCGTTCATGGCGTCTTAAAAGTAACTAAATATCGTCCTTACAAGCCAACAATTGTGCAAGGACTTCAAGCAGGTGATTTCGAAAGAAGAATTGTTTTTTGTAATTGGTATATCAATAGATGTCGAGAAAATCTCGCTTTTTGCAATAAAGTCATTTGGTCAGATGAGACTCATTTTACAAACTGTGGCATTTTTAATAAAAAAAATCACCATTATTGGGCTATTGAAAATCCGCAACTACGCGATCCACGCAGGCTGCAAGAGCGATTTGGTTTTAATGTGTGGTGCGGGATGCTTGGTAAGATAAACATAGTCTAATTGAATTGCTTATAATTCAATATTTTCCATTACTTTTTAGGAAATCGTCTCATTGGTCCCTTTATTTTTGATCAGACACTGACAGGCCCAAGATACCTTGCCATGTTACAGAATCAAATAGTTCCTGCCATTCGAGAAGCTGTGCCAGATGATCAGTTTAATAGCTTGTGGTTTCAGCAAGACGGTTGTCCTACACATAACAGCAGGGATGTACAAACCTTTTTAACAACAACTTTTGGTGAAAACGTAATATCCAACAGTGGTCCTGTCCGCTGGCCAGCTAGATCCCCGGATATCACGCCGTTGGATTTTTATTTATGGGGATGTGCGAAAAATGAAATATACGAATTTGACCCCCCAGAAAATAGGCAAGTTCTTGAGCAGCGAACCCGAAATATTCTAGAAAATATACATAGAAATACCATTCAACGGGTAATCAGAACAGTTGAAAGGAAATGCGGACACTGCATAGAAAAAAACGGTCAACATTTTTAATCCTAGTATTATGTAGCATTTTTTTATTAATTTTATTAAGTAGGTAGTTCATACTGATTTTCTGTTAATTCTTGTAAGGTTAGTACTTTTAAATCGCCATGAACGGTTGACGTCAGAATGTGAAGTTCTGTTTCAATTCTTCTTATGGAAAAAACCAGATTTTCATTAAAATATTCTAATATTTGCCTATTCCATTCCTTGTAATACTTGCATACTTTCTGTTGCGATTCTTAAAATTGGTTAACCCTAGCAAGCTTCTAATGAGTGCAGCGCTTGAAAAGAAGTTCTGTCGACAGTCGTTCTTCGGGGTATATTATGTGCAGTGCACATAGTATTAATGTTACTGAGTAGAACTTACTGATTTTATGCAGAATTTAATGTCCAATTTAAAAATATTGCTATTTGAAACTACTAAATTTTAATTTATATCGATAATTCGAAAAAATGTTTAAACAGTCTTATTTCAAACGCAAAGCCTACTTGGGCAAAGATGTTAGTGTTATATGCGGGTGGTAGTTTGAACATGTGTGAACATTGTGCACGAATCAATTATGTTATTAAGTAGTTTTTACTGATTTTTTGTAGAACTGGATGTTAAATTACAATATATTGCTATTTAACACTATTAATTTTTAACTTTTTACTTTGATAATTCCAAAAAAGGTTTAAATATTTCCGCTACGCACTTTTTGCACCTTTAGTAATAACCTAATTACAAAGTGTGATACACCGTTGAAAAGCTAAAGAAATACTCTTTTCAAAACTGTTAAAATCGAATACAGCGGCCATAAGAAAAAACAAAATTGATGATGGTTCTAGAAATCGAAACGTTGTATGCAAAATCTGACTTAATAGGTGCACTCTACGTAAAAAGTTGCCTTAATAATGTTCTTACAGATTTTGAAAATTTTCATAAATAAATAAATTATAGGACTTTTTCGAAAATGCAGTTTTTTGGTTTTTTCAAAATATCTCAAAATTAAAAAAGATAGAATCGCGAGCAAAACGGCGTTAAATTACAAACATAATTGTCTAAAACTTTCTCCATTTAAACGTTTTTGTAACTATCACGGTTTCCGAGATCCCAATACTGTCATAACCAATTTCGGACACACTGTATATATACTATATATATATATATATATATATATATATATATATATATATATATATATATATATATATATATATATATATATATATATATATATATATATATATATATATATATATATATATATATAGCCTGTATTTTTCGTTGGCTCCGAGTTTCTAGTAAAGCGAGTTTATATATCAAATTTTGTCTTATATTTAATAAAAAAATTTACTTATTTTAAACACGCTTTAAAATTGGAACAATTATTCTATAATTATTTATTTATTGCCTACAAAATTACAAATGTACTAAAAAAGTGAGCAAAAAAATGGTGTCAAATCTAATAAACAATTTTTTAATTAGAATTCATTGGCTAATATCCAGAAGCCAGTGGCTAAAGGTCTGAGAAGCGATATAAGGAATGTACAGAAACTTGTGCATGAAAAAAAAACATAATTTACTTCCGAAGAAGAAATGTACTCGAAAAAATCCAAAGGCAAAAGACTTAAGTTACAATCCAAAAATGGATATTCATAATGCAATTTATGATTTATACACGTCAAAGACTAATATAATCTTTCAGAAACTTTTTAATATTATAGACTAAAAAATATCATCACCACTTAAAAAGTCCTCATCTTCTGAGTCGTCCTCAAATCATCAATGGTGCTATTTTGACATCTAGAACTCATTCTCGATTCCACCAATCCCAAATTAATTTCTCCGTATGTTCCACAGATTTCTTCCAGTACTCCAGCGTAATATAATTTAATGAATCTTGCCAAACAATTTGCACTTCATCTGATGTAAGCCCATCGCTCACGTGTTTTTCGTAATATGATTTTGCCCCAGCCCATATTAATTCTATTGCGTTAAACTGGCAATGTTATGGCGGCAGTCGTAAAACCTCATGTCCATTTTCCCGTAATATTTCATCTACGGCATATATTGTTGGTTTTTTTAATAGATTTTGCCATTAAAAGAACTTCTAGTTTCAGCATATTGGTTAAAGGATTTTGTTTTTGTTTTATTAGCCAGTCATAAATATCACTTTTCTTCCAGGATGAAGTAGGTTGTTTATTATATTGTTTCAAACAACAGTATATCTTTAATCGATATTATTTTCTCAAATTTAGAAACAAATAATACAAGCGTTGTTGATGCAAATATTGCTGATCATTTTGTCATTTCATGTAGCTTTCCTATTTACTCAAATTCTAAACATTGTAAAACCTATACTTATAGAGATTTTAGGGCTATGAACTTGGAGAGTTTTGAGCGTGATCTCGGGGCTATTCCTTGGGACACCGTGTATGCCATTACGGATATTGATCAGAAAGTAGAATTTTTGAGCGGTAATATGTTGCGTATTTTCAACTATCACGCCCCTACTAAAGTATCTCGAGGTAGAGGTAGGCATCCCTATTCCCCGTGGATAACGGAGAATGTCAGATACATGCAGAAAGTGAGGGACAGAGCATTGGCTAAATTTAAAAAAACCAAATCATAAGCACATTTCGAATACTACAAACAGTTAAGAAATCTCACTTCTTCTACTATTCGCCGAGAAAAAAGTACTTATTTGAGTCAGAAATTCAACAGAGGCACTCCTAAAGACAAATGGCAAGAGTTGAAGAGGCTTAACATTGTTGCTGATAAAATCGGGAATCTACCTGACCATCTAAAAAATGTTGAGGAATTAAATAGGTATTTTGTAACTTCCAATCTTAATAAGAGTAAACCTAAGCAGGAAATTCTACATTTTTACTTTGATAAGTTGAAAGCAGGAATTCACAGTACGTTTAAATTCTCACCTATATCTGACTTTGATCTTTACTATATAATTAAAAACATACACTCGAAAGCATTTGGAAGTGATGAACTTAATTTAACAATGATAATACTCTGCTGTCCTCTTATTGTCCCATATATTAGCCATATTATTAACGAGTGCATAGTGATGAACTATTTTCCTAAAAGCTGGAAACACGCCAGTGTCCTGCCTCTCCCAAAAGTTAATGAACCCATAGAATTCAATTATTTAAGATCCATAAGTATTTTACCCATTCTATCAAAGATCCTCGAAAAAGTTCTGGAAAAAAAAATACGATTGCATTTGGAAAGGTTTCAGATTTTGCCTAAAAACAGTCTGGCTTTAGACAGGGTTACTCTTGCGCAACTGCTCTTACTTCTGTAACCGACGACATTCTTCGTTCAATTGACCAGGATGAGATGACTGCGCTTGTCCTGCTCGATTATTCAAAGGCCTTCGACCTACTAAATCATGAAATATTAATTTCAATTTTGCATTACATTGGCTTTGAGAGGTCTGTCTCTGATCTTATACACAGCTTTTTGAGTAATAGAATTCAACAGGTCAAGATTGATGGTAAAGTGTCCTCTAGCCTTGTGGTGTCGCAGGGTGTTCCACAGGGAAGTATCTTGGGTCCACTCCTATATACAATTTATACTTGTAGTTTTGATTCCTTTTTGGAGCACTGCGATTACCATATGTACGCTGACGACACACAACTTTATTTTTCATTTCAGGGTGATGACCCTACAGGAGCACCCTTGAGGATTAATCAAGATCTGAACAACATACTTAAAGTATCCGAAGACCATTTATTAAAAATAAATTTAGACAAGACCTGTGTTGTACTTTTTGGAAGTCCTTATTCTAGAACAAATATTATAAATGACTTAAAATTGAGAGTGGGATTTTCTCAAATCAATTTTGCCGACAGCTGCAAAAATCTCGGGCTGACTATTGACAACAATCTTCGTTTTAAACAACATATTTCCAACATACTAAGAAAAGCATATTTCTCTTTAAAGCTCATTTATTCACAGAGGCACTACTTAAACTTTCAGACGAAAAAACAACTGTGCGAAGTTTTGGTGTTATCACATTTTGATTTTTGTGATGGGGTGTACGGTCCCTGCTTGGATTCGCTTGATAAAAAACGCATTCAAAAGGCTCAAAATTGCTGCCTCAGACTACTTTATGGCATTAAAAGACCTAACCCTATTTCTCATAAACTTGCATGTGTCCAGTGGCTAAACATGGAAAGGAGAAGGAATTACATTTCGCTTGTTTCTGCTTTAAACTATTAAAGTTTAAACGACCATCCTATCTACATGAGAGAATATCATAGAACAGATATTCACAATTTGAATCTGCGTTTTAGAAATTCAATAGCTCTGCCGCGCTATAGAAAGAATTTTTCGGCGGTCCTTCTCTTATTATATTGCAACCTGCAGGGAACTCGGAATATGCGATGTATCTGACTCTGTACAAAAATTCAAAAAGAATTATAAACAAAAATTATTCAATGAACAATGTAGGTGATTGCTGCTTAGGGAATGTGCTTTGTTTCCACACAAGTATGTATTTGTTCTTGTTACGATATTAAAATGTTTTTGTGCTAGATAATGAATAGTTATGAAATATATATATATTTTTTTTTCTCTTTATTATAAACTCAGCTCTTGTGATGTATGAATATTCAACAAACTGCCCATGAGGAAGAATTGATGCCTGTCATCTATCATGGAGCATTTATTAACTCAACAATAATGTTTACTTTATAAGTGCAAAATGATTGTAAAATTTATTCTATTATTGTATTTTGGGTTAATAATAAATGTATTATTATTATTATTATTATTATTATTATTATTTGAGATTCTTGAATGAATTGTCCAAAATGATTAAAGATGGAGCATCTAAATTTGGAATCAGTTGTTCTTTTAACCACGTTTCAAACAGTTCACAGTTCATATTACCATGGTAGTCCATACTTTTGGATGTTGAAGAAAACAGTAAACTTGCACCTGGGAGAAATCCTGTTGAAGAACCTGCATGCAAAATGATAAACAGTTTTCCCGTCCCACATCCCTTTTTTCTCTTGACACTTTTTACAGATTTCGAACCACTTCCATTAGAAAATATCCAAGTCTCGTCTAAAAATACCACTTTTCTAAATTTTGAATTAACATTTTCCGTGTATTTCTTTAAAAACTGGATACGCTGACTTGCTAGATGTGGCAACTCGCATAAAAATCTTCGATTACAGTCCTTTTTATATCGAAAACCCAACATTTTTATTAATTTTGACAACGATTTTAGTCCAATCTGGAATATGCCTCGATTTTTTAAAGCTTCTTTTAAAACTTGAAGTGTTATATTAGTTTTTGATGTGTATAAATCGTAAATTGCATTACGAACATCCATTTTTACATTGTCGCTTAAGTCTTCTGTCTTTGGCTTTTTTCGTGTACATTTCTTAATCTTCTTCGTTAATAAATTATGCTTTTTTCCATGCACAATTTTCTGCACAGTCCTTATACCGATTCCGAAACCTTTTGCTACTGTGTCCTGAATATTGGCCGGTGAATTTTCATTTTCGTAATATTTTATTAGATTTAATACCATTTTTTTCGCTTGTGGATGCAAACCACCCGAAAATTGTTTTCCATTACTCATTTTGTCACTAACTTGTCAATCTGACTTTGAAGTGACATTGCTCAAAGATTTTTGCAACTGCTGGTATTTATGTTTATACTCTTTTTTCAAATGAAAGTCTTATAGGTCTATCTAATTCATCTTCCGGATTTTATGCGGAGCATATGATTACACGTAATAAAAGAAAAACAAACTTAAAAAGTTTGTCGTTGATAAATCGTATGACCCGCACAACACTGCTTTTGACTATAATTAGTTTTTTCAGTAATAATTTTTCCACGCTGACTAGTACGCCCGCATATTGGAATACTACCAGGTCATCCCCAAATGACCCTTAATTTTTGACCAAAATTTGAAGCCACTATGATAAGTAGTTTTTAACAACAGACAGGCATTACTTGAAGTTACATTTAAAAAGAATAACCATATGACTCATGTTTTCAAACCTCGGAAACAATTCATTTTTTTTTTCGGAATATCCAGAAAGAAACCCCTAAAAACAATGAAAATTCAAAAAATGTATAAAATATGTGTTTTTAGAATACATAAAAATACAAAACAAACAACAAAATATATTCCAGTAGTTTAGTTAATAATCTGATAAAAACTTTAGGAAAAAACCGAGAAACAAACGAGAAAAAAGTCGCCTTTATTAAAAATAAACTGTTTATTATGTATGTCCGCGGATAGAGGTTAGATGAGTACAAAATCTGGCAGGCTAAGGCTTGAACAAAGATTTAATTTGCATTTGTGTTCACTAGTTTATAAAATAAATAAAACTCAACAACCTAAATATCTCTTTGAAAAACTTGTTAAGAACTCCGATGTTCATCTCTGCGTAATAGAGATCTTTTTTTAGTCCCTAATCACAAATCCGTTTTATTTCGACGTTCATTTAGCGACAATGTAAATTTAAGTCCCATATTAAGTCTCTAACTAATTGAGTTATTTTTTAATTTTGCATTGATTTTCTTAATATTCACGTAAATTTAGTTATTGTTATTTATGTTTTATTCTCTATATTTTTATTTTCTTTTTACTTATTGGGTGGCTTGTTTCTTGCTGGAGTGCAGTTGATCGCAACTCCTTGGTACTTTTTGTAGAATATGCTTTTTTTTCTAGTTTCAGAATCTTTGGTATGGGTTTTATATTATATATTGTATCTAATTTTGTAATACTAATTTTAGTAGTAGGTTATTTAAATTCTAGCTAAATTTATCTATCCATAGGGTGGTTAGATGAGTAGTAGCTATGCTAGATCTCGCCACCCATGCTATAATAATCTTTGTTAATTTTTTAGATGAATTTATTAAATAAAGGCTATTATATATTATTATATGTATATATATATATATATATATATATATATATATATGTATATATTGTTGTAGAAGTTCTTGAACCTTTCTGTATATATTTTTGGGTTAATTCTTGGGTATTAGTTCGGAATGAAAAAATTATATGACCTAGTGTGTAGTCATATTTAATAAAAATACTTTAAAACTTGACGTTTCGGCAGGTAATCCTTGCCTTTTTCAAAACTACAATTTAAATGAGAAAAAAAAAATATATATATATATATATATATATATATATATATATATATATATATATATATATATATATGTATATATGTATATATACATGCAGGGTGTTAATTAATGTCGTGGACATATTTCAGGGGTGATAGTACTCGACAAAATAGGAAAAAAATGCTAATATATACATGGTCGAAAACGCATCATTTTCGTTATACAGGGTGTCAAAGTTTCAATTTTTTCTCGTTTTTTGCGTTTTTTTCCAGTTCCTTCTAAAACAATTAGTTCAAATTTAGAACGTGTATTATTTTTAAGAACCTCTACGATAAAATATTAAAATCGTGAGGGGTAGTATACAGGGTGTTCCATTTTTTTGCACAACCTACAAGTTTATCTTGCGGAACTTTTTTTGCAGCACCCTGTATGAATTCTGATATAAAATTTAAAATTTTTGTTCATTTCTTTAGCTCTTTCGTATTTTGCATTATTCTCGTATCTATCACAGTTTTCGACGATAAATAATTATCCAATTGGCTTCAAATTTTGATCAAATATTAACGGTAATATGGGGATGACGTGGTAATATTTTGGTCAAAATCCAAAATGGCGGCCTAGTGAAATATTAAGAAAAATATTACTAAAAACTAACTTACCCAATTGAGGTATCTCTTTTTTTTTACAAAAAGTATTATGTAGCAAATAACTGGTAAAATGTTGGTAGGAATCCAAGGTGGAGGAACAAAATGGCGGCCTAATAAAACCGTTAACAATTCAATCTGAAAAACTATTTAGTGGATTAATTTCAAATTGTATGTCAAAACTAATTGTGATATAGAAATAAACTAAAAAAATTGGGGTATTAATTCAAGATGGCGGAATATAATGGCGGTCAATTAAAATGTTTGTAATCGTCAAAAAATCACCTTCCCAGGTTTTACATGTCTTCAAGTTTTAGCGTCCCTAGATGCCAAAAAACATGTTTTATCAATTCCGTCGATCTGCCTGTCTATGTGTCAGTTCGCGACATAGCTTAAAAACTGCTTACCAGATTGCCTTCAAATTTTAGTCAAAAATTAATGCTCATATGGGGGATGACCTGATAATATTTTAGTGAATATTCCACTCATGTACAAATTTTCCGGTAAGACTGGTGGTGTTTTCGAAAAATTATAGCGGAAATACCCCGTCGTCTAGGAAACATGGTGTTTCCACTTACCTGGTTAGGTGTAGTTACATACCTAACCATAAAATGAAATCTTGACAATATGAAACCTGCTTTTGAGAGACGCTAAAGTCCTTAGAAACTGATTTTTTTTAAGTATCTTTCAAACATTTTCGAAAAGTTGTCAATATGAATAATCGCTTTGGGTTAGTTCAAGAAGAGAAAATTGATGAAAATATAATTGGAAGCGAACCAAGAAACACCGTTAAATCCAAGAAGAGCATCTGGAAACAGTTTATGTCATTCTGCGATGAAAAAAACTATACGTTTGACCAAGATACTATCCCAACTAGCAATGATTTTGAAAAGCTGGGCCTACAATATGCGAAAAATGAACGGGGAGGAATATAAAGAAGGCACGGTAAAAATTATTTGGAATGTGACGGCGAAATTATTGATGGAAAGGTATTTCAATGAATACAAAATTAAAATAAATCCCTTCGAGTAGATCGAATTAAAATCGGCCCGAGACGCAAAAAATGCCAAAAGGAGACATTTGCAAGGTATTGAAGGCAAACGCAGAGAATCGGCCGTTTTTTGAACATACAATGAATTAAAAAATCTAATCGAAGCTTGTGATGAATCAACTCCAGAGGGTTTACAAAAGAAGTGTTTTTTTCTGTTGTCCTATGAATTAGCCTTGAGAGGAGGAGAAGGTGCAAGAGCCGAAGCAACTTTTTTCAAAGAAGAAACTGACAACTTCGGAGGAAAAACAGGTAGAAGTCAATACAACCCTGTTTTTTCTAAAACATGTCAAGGTGGTGGCCGAAAACTCGCCGATTCGAAGTGGTTGGTGAGAAACGAGAGAAGTCCCAGCTTTTGCCCAGTAAGAATTTATAAAGAATTACAAGATAAAAGGAAAAGTATCTCCAACACTCGACTATTTTTGACGCCAAACCCCCATTGGAAAATTTCCGAAAAATGGTTCAAAAACAGCCCAGTAGGAGAAAACGAGATTTCAACTTGGACAAAAAAACAAGCACAGAAATCAGGCCTCAATACCACAAAAAAAATTACCAACCATTCCCTCAGAGCTACTGCCGTGTCCAAGCTGGCCAAAAGCGGAGTGTCGGAGCAAAACTTGATAAAAATTACAGGTCATTCGAAAGCGAAATCCCTATCAAGTTATTTGCAAATGGATCCAGATCACCACAAAAAAATTATTGAAAAAATGAGGGAACTTGGAAAAGAACCACCTCAACAGCACGTGCATCCAGCCCCTGTAGCAGCATCACCCAGCACAAGTACACGTAGTGGTCTGACGGCATCTTCTACGTCGTCGCAAAACAACAATGTGGTTAATAATTATCAGAACTGTACCTTTTATTATACAATCAATAATTAAAATTGAATATTTAGATTTATATTAAGTACTTTTCAATATTTAGACAAATAATTTTATTAGTATATTGTTATTCAATTTGTGTTCAATTTGTTACAAAATTCAAATTTCTGAACCTGAAATAGGTATGTATTTAATATTCAGTTAATAAAGCTTAGTTTCCCTGTATTTGATTCGTGGAATATTCCTCCTAAATACCATTCGTGCTTAAAAATTAACCAGATAATTTTCCACTGATGCGTGTTTTCTCTACAAATTGAATTATAAGAAAACACGCATTCCTGAAAAATTATCGGAAATTTTTAAGCTCTCGTGGTATTATCCCCGAAAATCTTGGTAAGAATCCAATATGATGGAACAAAATGACGCCCAATAAATTTTTTTAAAAAGACAGTATATATGTGTTATTAAATGACTATGTACTGAACTAAATTCACTGTTCCTTATAAAAGGAAAGATTCATATCGAGGGAAGTTCCGGGTAAAGGAAATTTACCGATTTTTGTATATTAAATTCTTCACTTTAAAATGTTCACCGACTCCCCGACTAATCGTTAAATCAGCAGGATTTATATATGAGTCATTGCATGATATAGCAGTTTGTTTATTTGATTATTCCTAATAAAGTTTTGTAATTTTGTCCCTGAACACTTTCATGTAAAAGACGGATAAGATCTATGGAATTGAAAGTAAATATACTATGTTCCGCTGTTATTTTCACCATATATGAGAAACATTTGTAATATCTACACCTACTTTAGTTTTTTTGCGAGATATTTCGTGCATGTCTTACAACCAAATATTTTATTTTTATGCCAATTTTCTATAAATATGTATAGAATGTGCTACAGGCTACAGTTTCTGTCGAATATAAAATATACAGTGTGTCGGAAATTGGTATGGAATGTATTGGGATCTTGGAAACTATAAGGGAAACTATGAGGAATAGAAAGATTAAAAAAGTTGGATGTGCTAGTAACTTATATTAAAAATCAAAGAAATGCGAAAAGTACCGCATTTTAAAATCTTACGGTAAAACTTCAACCTGGGAGAGAAATAATCTCCACACTTATTTCCAATTTACTTGCATATGGAGGTGTTAAAAAACCTCGACCAAAAAAGTATCAAAAAAATAAGGAAAATCGAAATAGAAAAATTCAAGAATATTGTGCCGAAACTTGCAAGCCGGGAGATTAACATTCCGAAGTCAAACATATGTGACTTGAAAGCAGCCCGTTACCGTCCTTACAAACCCACCCTTGTACAAGGGGTAAATCAAGGTGATCATCAGAACAAATGCCAAGAAAACCTTTTTTTTTTTCAAAAATGTTTTGTGGTCAGACGAAACGCATTTTACCAATTGTGGCGTGTTTAACAGATACAACCACCGTTACTGGGTGGTAGAAAATCCTCAATTACAGGAACAACGAATGCTGCAAATTGGTTTTAACGTGTGATGTGGAATTTATGATTAAAAACCAATACCTACTTATGTTAGGATGATTTTTTTATTAAACCATTCTCGTGTTCTTTTTCTAGCAAATCGATTAATAGGGCCTTTCATTTACGAGCATACTCTAAATGGACAAAGATATCTTGCAATGTTGCAAACAGAAATAGTTCGGACAGTTGGAGAAGTTGTTCCACCACATGAGTTTAACAATTTATGATTTCCATAAGATGGATGTCTCGCTTACAGTTTTAGGGAGGTGTAAAACTTTCTATCAGAAACTTTTGTTGAAAGTTATATCTCATAGATGTCCTATGCGGTGGCCTGCTAGGTCTCCAGACCTCACCCCGCTAGACTTTTATTTGTAGCGATATGTTAAAAATGGAACATATGAATTCAATCTCCCTGAAAATGTACAAATAATTGGAACAACGTGTGCGGGATGTGGTATCAAATATTAATCGGAACACTCTTCATCGCGGCACCAGATTGAGAATTTTTTTTAAAGCTAAGGGCCTCTGGGCCAACTGGAACAAAAAACGAATTTTTTCGTTTTTTGACATTAAAACAATTTTTTCAATAGGTGTCCTACAATATAAGAAAAAAAAAGTTCATAAGAAAAAAAAGTTGATGATGGTTTCAAAACCGAAACGTCGAAATCAAAATCTAAATACAGGGACGCATTGCCCTTAAAAAGTTGTCTAAATAATGTTTTTGCAGATTTTTAAAATATTATGAAATAAACAAAATACAACACTTCTTCGAAAGTACAGACGTTTAGTTTTTTTTTCAAAATATCTCAAAAACGAAAAAAGATAGAGCCGTCGTCAAGCCGGCAATGAATCTACAATTGAACAGCCTACAACTTTCATCATTTGATCATATTTCTATCTCTTACGGTTTCCAAGATCCTAATACATTTTCTGCCAATTTTGGATACACTGTGTAATTTAATATGCATATTCAAACCATGTAAATATGAAATTTAAAAAACACTGTTGTTGATATCTGCAAGCCACATAATAAAATTTGTGATAAACGAATTTTTCTTAAATTGTTTTAAAAACCAAATCAGTGCGTCTACTTTTCTTTGCGGCAAACTTGTCAGCCACTCTCATCCAGATTCGATATAGATCGAATAAGTTTCTGTTCAACTGATAAACATACCAAGGCATTGAGCTTATTTTGCCACAAGGTTCCTACTCCTTAGAAATATCTTCATCCATTTCAGAGTAGGGACATTTCTCTACGCTTCTATAGTTGTCGTCGGCTATGTTGTTACTATTGACAAGTATTTTTAACAATTTAATTGTTTCTTGAAAAACTTCAATAAGATTATTATCAACTAAGAAATTGAGTAGTACTGAACAAGATGAGTAATTCATATATTCGTTACTTAAATACATAACAATGAGATCCGTCTTTAATCTTTGTTTTTTAACCATTGGGTAAGACTTAATTGATTATTTAAACGAGTCATGTACCATTCGAATTTTTCATGAATAAATAAATTTGCTTCATTTAACCGATCATTATATTGAAAACTATCCCATGCAACAATAACTCAACAATTTTTTTCGTTTAGCCTTCTTCCTTTTATAGATATTCATGTTTGTGGATAGCAAGAAGTGATTGATAGCTAAGAACAAGTTGTTCAAATTTCTCAAAGCCAAAAGGCTGTTGCTGGGCCGAGAATCTGCTATACACTTGAGGGTTTAAACTTTGGGTATGTGTTTTCCAAATTTGTATTTTTGTAATGTTTGTTTAATGCAATAAAATTTCAGCTGTCTCATGGAACTTTCCCTAACTGATGATGACCAACAGAAGTCGAAACAGGCAACAAAACTAAACAGTATTGTACGAACAAAGAGTAGCTTTAGGTGTTTTATAGTACGAATGCAGTTTCAAACGCGAATGCACTTGGTGCTAGCGAATCCAACGAAGTTTGTTGGTCAACGCCTTTGCATCCGTCAGAAGGGTCTGCTATCCTTCTGGTAGTTGTAATCCCCATTTCCTTGCTTTCGACCTTTCTTGGTCTCGTCATTTTGGCGATGTAGCTAAAGAACTAATCTTAGATATTCTTCTTTTTGTCTCAAAAACCTTCATCTCCTTTGCCTACCCCATTATATCATGTATTTTCTGATTCCTAATAACGCTTAAATTTTCTATAAATATTTTTAACACCTACTGATTTCTGCAGAACTAGTATTTGTTTTTTGAAGTTCGTTAAGACAATAAATTATTATAACACGTATTTCTGCGACATATCTTTGGAACCCAGTAGCACGCAGATATGACATGCGCATATAATACGAAACACTATCGGTAAATTCTTTGCAGCTCGGCATTTGATATAAAGTTTATCGTTTTTTGTCGTTTCAAGGTCACAACGCATATCACATGTATTTGCTGCGAGTTGCTATTAGATGGGCCGCGTCTGCTTGACATAGTATCGGCACAAGAATAAGATTATTACTTATTCTTGTGGTATCGGTGGAAAGACCAATTTACGAGGGAATGTGGATAATATATTATGCAATGTCTGTGGTATCGTGTAAGCGCCAGTGTTGTCAATGCTATTTCGTTCGTAATAGATCTGTTGAATTGACCAATTGAATAATTCTTTTATGCTATTACGCTGCCCAAAAATCTATTAAGTTTTTATTCACATACCTAAAAAAATTCATAATTCAGTATAAACTCAACTGTATTTGTGTAAAACCGTAAACATAAATTCTGGTCTTGTCACTTTATTTAAAGCTAGATCTGACCTACAGCTGATGCGAAAATTTCAAAGAAAGAAGATAATTCGTTTACCTTAACCTAACATTATTGATCACTTTGGGTCACGTGACCTTTTTTCAGGTGTTTGATGGGCAATTAAAACATTATTTACCATATCGAGTGGCTCGAGTAAAACATTTGTTTAGTGAGATTTTACGTTCTGTTGTGAAAATCTGGCATGGCTAGAATTCTCAATTCTTTTTAGTTGGACCCATTGCATATTATGTAACGTCATTATATAATAACATTTCTTATCCGATATACGATTAGTAACATACATAGGTTTTCTTCCTGATAGAATGGTGACCGCATTAGGGAATACATATATTGATCAATGTAACATCGAGTTAATAGTTCAAAATGGCGTGATTCCGCCATTTTTTACATTTTTTCAATATGCTTGCTATGGGACCACTCTTTTATCCAAATTGGTCAAACCATTATGGAGTAATCAATGTACCTACATACATAAAAAAATATACATATAGGATCGAATTGATAATCTCCTCCTTTTTTGAAGCCGGTTAAAAAGAACGGTTTTGCTAACGATTCGGCAAAATCGTATTTGGCATTTTTGAATCATTGTCTTTTGCGTCCGATTAGAGACTTAAATCTGTGTGACTTGCTGTTGTTGGACTTTCCGCTTCATTTTCTGAGTTTTTAGTTAGTAGCCTCTTTTATTTAAATCGCCTTATTTCTGAATTTTTAAGCTTTCCCAGATTATTCTGGTCTAATTTGTCTAATTGGCAGTCTCCTTACACTCGTTGTCATTTATTTTATGGCATGTTGATGCAGAAATAAGGCCAAAGTAGTTTGTTTATTTCTGTTAGTTTATGCTCTTCTACACTATGGTACGATTTGTGTATTAATTCTGTTTTAAGCACCATATATTATATTATTATTTGTCTCGCATCTAGACGTACGAGTATTGGCCATAGCTTGAATTTGTGCTGCCTGGATGATGTTTTAACCTTGCATTTAAATATCTGTCGGTATGCCTTGATTTTGAAGTTAGTTTTCTATAAACGATGTGTTTTCGATGTGCCCGTTATGCGATTTTGTAAGCAGAATATCTAAAAATGGGAGTTTAATATTTTCCTTTACTTCTAAAGAGTAAACTATATTTTAAGAATCAACACATATATACCAGGTGATGCATCACTTAGCGTGACATAGGAAATCAAATGCAAATTTTAAGATGATGAAATATTGGCTCACCTATTACAATTTGTATTTGTATTTTTTGTACAGATTGATAAGATAAAGGCACGTGCCTAATTTGGGCAAATACCGACAAACCGTTTAAGACTTTTTAAGAAGAATCTAATCGCAAAATATAAATATTTACATAAAATAATGAATGCGGATCTGAATACGAAAATACCTGTAAGTGCTGTTAACTAGCAATGAAAAGTTTGTATACATTATTCAACAGTTTTCCGCCAATTTTAATAACGAATTATTATTCAACCCAAGAAAAAATAAGCATTATTAAGTGCTATTTTGTCGGAAACAGCGTGAGAGCTCTATCCGATATGTTGCTCACGTTGATAGAAAAATCTTGGCAAAATGTACAATTCAAAGAATAATGGAAACATTTGAAACCAAAGGAACTCTAATTGACAAATGCACTTATAATGAACGAAGAAACAACAATAGGCACGAGGAAAAAAATTTGGAGGTATTACTTCAGGTAGAAGAAGATAAAGAGTTAGTACAAGAAGCTTATCAACTGTATTTTGCACCTTAAAAAAGTACAAATATCACTCCTACAAATATGAGAAACATTAAGAGCTTAGAGAAGGGGATGAAAGTCGACGCTCAGAGTCTTGTTTTTAGGTAATGAAAAGGCCTATTAACAACACAGATTTCTTAAGACATTTTTGTTTTTCTGATGATCTACACCAGGGGTCCTCAAACGATCGATCGCGATCGATTAGTCGATCGCCAGTGCTTTTTGAGTAGATTTCGAGAAGAAAAATTTTTTTAATAAGTAGGTACTTAACTAAACTACAAAAATTTATTACGTAATAAAATAACACTGCTAACGGCAAAAGGCGGCTTTTTCAAAGAAACGCGCGGTACTTGTCAAAGAAAAGCCGCGTTTTTTATTCTTGCCGCTTTTCTAGAAATTTCGGGCGGCGCGTTTGACGAGAACATTCGAGACTTTCGTCCACGCCGATATAAATGTTGCGCCTGCAGGAATTGGAGTCATTCTGAATTGCAACTTGATGGCAATACTATGTCGATACAAAGTTTATTATTAAATAGTACAAAATGAGTGCAGCGAAGAAATCCAAAACGTATCATTTTAATAACGATTGGGAGGAAGAATTTTTGTTTGTATGGTAAAGGATAAGTGCATTTGTCTTATTTGTCGTGCGTCAGTTGCAATACCTAAGCGTGGTAACTTAGAGAGGCATCATAAAACGGTTCATGCAAACTATGAAAATTCTTTTCCGCCACAGAGTGAATTAAGAAAACGAAAAGTACGTGATTTGATATCTTGTTTGAAAAAGGAACAAACTATGTTCACAAGACCAGCCAAACAATCAAAAGCTGCTACGATCGCGTCATTTAAAATATCTCATATATTGGCGAAACTCAAGAAACCATTCGAAGATGGATCGGTTGTGAAGGAAGCATTTATTGAAGCGGGTGAGACTTTATTTGGAGATTTTAAAAATAAAACAGAAATCATGTCTGCTATTAGAGAACTTCAGGTATCTCGTCCGACTGTCACAAGGCGTATTGAAGTCATGAGTCAGGACATGGCAGATAAACTAAAAAATGATATCATGGAATGTACATACTTTTCTTTACAGTTCGACGAATCTACCGATATGACAGACACTGCCCAGCTGTGTATTTTTATTCGGATGGTATTCAATGACATGTTGGCTAAGGAAGAGTTTTTGACAATCATTCCTCTGAAGGGGAAGACCCGTGGCGAAGATATATATGACGTTTTCTTCAATTTTGTAAAAAACTACAAGCTACCAATATATAAATTAGTGTGCATTACAACCGATGGAGCACCAGCAATGACTGGAAACAAAAACGGTTTTGTGGCATGTGTCGAGCTAATGAAGATTTCCCTTCATTTTTTTTCAATCCATTGCATTATACATCAACAAGTTTTGTGTTCAAAAGTTTTAAACACGGAGGAAATTATGGGCATTGCAACAAAAATTGTGAATTCCATCCGTGCACTTAGCTTGCAACGGCGGCTCTTTAAGTTGCAGTTGGAAGATAGGGAGTCAGCTGAACACACTGATTTAGTTCTTCACACGGACGTCAGGTGGTTGAGTCGCGGAAAATTCCTAGAAAGGTTTCAAGAATTATTGCCGGAAATAACAGCTTTTCTAGAAGAAAGAGGTGATGACACTCTTGCACTTAAACACCATTAACTTGGAGCTTCAAGGTAAAGGAAAAACTGTTATTGAGATGATTAGCGCACTAAATACATTCAAAAGTAAATTGCAACTTATGATAGATCAACTGAAAAGAAAGGATCTGAAACATTTTCCTACTTTGAAAGCAAGGATTTCTCAGTTGATTTATGATACGTATGAGGCTGAATTATCAAATATTTTGGGACAATTCGAAATGCGTTTTTATGATTGTAGTAAATTGGCAAATGTAGCATCATTTATGAGTTGTCCTTTTTCATGTAAAAACATTTAGGAATTAGCTACTGAAATAGCAAGTCAGTTTAATATGAACTCATGTTATGTTGAAAATGAGTTGGTGCAGATTATATCAGATATACATCTCGAAGCTACATCATCTGATACAAATTTCTGGTGTTTTATATCTTAAGATAAATATCCGAATCTAAGGCAAATCGCCCTTCAACTGACAGCAATGTTTGGGTCAACTTACTTGTGCGAGTCTGTATTTTCTGAAATGAAGATAATTAAGTCAAAATATCGCAATAGACTAACTGACGATCATATGTCATCATGCTTGCGATTAGCACTCAGTGGTGACGTACCATCTTATGAAAAGTATGCTGAGGACATGCAGTGCCACGCTTCAACATCCAAAGTCACTCCTTAATTAAGTTTAACACCATATGTAACTCTTTTGTTTTGTAACAACCAATAAACTCGCAATTTTGAATAACTATGAGTTTTTTCATTGATATTGTAGAGAAGAACCTAACTAAACCTAACCCAAACCTTGACTAAAATAATGTATATTGTGCGGAAAGCTAATATCTATATATGCTACGGTACACCATACCTAGGTAGGTAGGCTCTATGTATCGTGTATGTACGTCAACCCTGCATCACACATACTTGCAGCCTCTCAGAGTCGATCGTAAGTAGTCTAAAAATATTGAGGTAGATCGCCAGCAGTTCAAGTTTGAGCACCCCTGATCTACACCTTTTGGTAGAATGTATATAGATCCATTTTTGATGAAATAAATAAATGTAATAATAGTGTAAATGTGAGGTTGGATGTTAAAATTTCTTCTTCTTTTATTTTTATCTCGCTTTTGATCAGCGTTACGTCCGCCACGTCGGATAAAATTTCAACAACTCATGAAACATACACCAACATTTTAGTAAAATTTGGATGCATAATGAATTTTCACGGATGTTTGGTCAATCCGCGAAATACTTTTACAAATCTTGGGTAAATTCGTGATGTGCTTGATACACTTACATTATTGAAATGGTTTTTTGCATGTAGTAGTGTGAAAAACGAATTGTTTTGGTCGGATTTCCATCCCCAACTCTTCATGGATTGCAGCCTTTAGATATGTCGTTTTCTTGGACTCCTAAAAACATTTTATTCACAAGAGTGCGATTTATTCGTTGTCAATAACTGTGGTCAACTATTAACTTATAAAAACATTTGCCCAGATTTCACTAAAGCATGTCTTAAGTCTGCAACAGTTGGGAATGCTGTGAACGGATTTAGAAGATGCGAAAATGTGCCATATGATCCTCTTAAAATTTTTGGTGATGAAGATTACGCCTCAGCTGAAACATCAGGAAGATAATAATTTAAGTCCACAAAAAGATGTATATGATATGATAACATTAACTTTAGAAACAGTGAGTGATTCTTCTGAAAATTCACCATTGACCCGTTTTGTCGAAGTGTGAAGAATGCTTCTGTTTCTTCTTCTTTTCTAATTGAACAGTCTTCTAACTTCACAACACGTGATAATAATAACGCCAACACAATAGGAGGAGATGTGCAAAAAGTCAAAAGAAAAGTTTCCAGTGCAGTCAAACATACAGGTATTCAACATCGCTGTCCAATAATAACAAAGAAAAGAAAGCAGTGGAAAATTCGGCGGTTTCGAAAATATGAAAAACAAGAAATTAAAGAAAGTAGTTGGGAGTATAATTACTAGTACTTCAGTAAAGAAGGAACTACAGCAAAAAGTAGAAATTGAAAATCGGAATGAAGAGGCTAAAAGGTTGAAAAAGCAAAAAGGGATAAGGGCAAAGGAACTAAAAACAAGGAAATGTGGCCTTACTAAAAGGGCGAGATATGAAAAAACAACATGCCTAGCTTGTGAGGAACTTTTTCAAAATCCACCCGTGGAAGATTGGATCCAGTGTTCGAAGTGTTCAAGATGGTGGCACGAGTATTGCAGCGATTATTCGTCATCTTAGCCTACTGCCGTTTAAGATAATTAATTTGGCATTAGCGTAGAATTGTTATTTTTTTTAACAACTGTTTCCTTTTTTTCTTGTTATGTATTTCTGGCTATTACATATTTATCTATTCTAAAAGGAATAAATGCGCCTAGAAAAAACTTGCCGATGTCTTAAAAATATTATTATATGTTAACATCGCCAACTTATATACCCGACTCTCCCATCCCAGACACTTAAATGACATTAAAACCACCATATTAAATTTAAGGGGGAGCAACAAGGCACAATACTGGAAATTTTTTATTTCAAACTTGAGTAAACACTGATGTGAAAGACCATATTTTATCGATTCATCAAACTGATAAGAGTTTTTCGCTTTTCAGAAACCATTCTGAGAACCGATTTTCGCATATTACGAGTTATCCAACTTTTTTTATCAATTCCACGCAAAATCGCCATCTGCGATAACAAAATTATTATTTGGCAATGAATCCGAAATATTATCTTGAGAGTTCATTTAGTTTAAGGTTTACCAGTGTAATCATTTTAAATGTTAATTGTAAAAGCTATTATTTACATGTCAAATAAATCGAATCAACATTGATATTTTTATCTTTTTTCTCATGAATCTTATAATCCTAAAACTTCGAAACTTCTGGGCCTTAAAACTTGGTTTTTATTAAATTCACTTGTTTCACCGTAATTCATTTTTACCTAAATGTTACCATTTCATCCCTATGTAACCTTTAATCAGTCATGTTAATAAACATTTTTGGACTTAATTCTG
Organism: Kuschelorhynchus macadamiae; assembly: GCA_030620095.1. NCBI lineage: Eukaryota > Metazoa > Arthropoda > Insecta > Coleoptera > Curculionidae > Kuschelorhynchus > Kuschelorhynchus macadamiae. The sequence continues at coordinate 2,070 of JAUTXW010002728.1, read as the reverse complement.
AAAACTAAACTAAATTATATATTTATAAGTATCCAAATAAAAACAGAAAAAAATAACATAACATTGTAAATGTGTAGAGCCTTGGCATGTTGCTAACTAACGTTTAAAAGGGTCAAAATATCGGATTAAAGTAAGAAACCAAGAAGTTAGAAAACGAAAAAGGTTTTTCTAAATAAAAACAGCCAGTGACGTTGCAGTAAAAATTTCGGAGGGTAAAAGGGGTCGCGGAAAAAAGTAACATCAAATAGATTTTTGAAAATGTATTATAGCCATTTCATAGACATTGCTTTCAGTATAGTGTGTATAAAATTTATGCTTTATCTGTAGAAATGTATGAGGTTCATGAAAAAATAAAAAAAAATACAAACTTGCCTACACATGTTCAGCTGTCAGTCCTAAAATAAGGCAAAAAATTACGTACATTATTTTTAGTCATCAATTGTATTATACAGGGTGTCCCAGAAGAGGTAGGCAATATCTGAGATGTAAATAGAACAAGCAAAAATAATGTTAGTTTGTCATATAAAATTTTCCTCTAAACTCCTCACCAACTGTAATATTCGTTCTTAAAATAGGAATGTGGAAAACAAGTTTTCCAAATAATTTTGGTATCGTTTGACGTAACACACCACCTTCGTATCTGGGTGATTGGTGTAATAGCTTAAGTTACTTAAGAAAATGTTAAGACTTAAAGGTAGCAGAAGGAATTACTTTTAAATTTCTTTTCTACACAATTTTTATCTGCGTGAAAATATTTCATTAAAAACATCTTTTTTTTTGTCTCGTTTTCGAGAAAAACCATCACTTATGAAACACTGCATTTACTAAGTTAAATTGATTTATCTGAAAAATTTGAAAAAAGTCCGGTGACTTCTGATTGACATTAAATAGTAACAAATTTTGACAAAAATGCACTTATCAGAAAAGACATAACGTGATTATTATACAAAAATTATATAAAATTATTGTTCCAAACATGTACGCATTTTAGGTTATTTAGTTGAATAACCTATAGGTTGGTTCTACATGGACACCTCCAAGTCTAATACATTCTCTTGCCCGCCGAACCGTGGACTGCGTCACTCTTAACAAGAGATTTGGTCCCTGGTAGTTAAATTGATATACCCGAAAATTTGCGTTGTCCGTAAAGTCTGATCCGTGATGTTTTAATCGATTGACGTTTTAATACTAACATCTAGTTATTATCATTGACTAATAACATTTCAAATCAATTATCTGCTATAATGGAATACCCATTTAGCGAACATGCATTTGATGTATGCACTCGCTTCCTCAAATGCTATGGTCATCGATTTCCCAATCGCCGAATTCCAGATAGAAAGACTTCCGAACGCGTAGATTGACGGTTAATAGAAACTGGTAAGAATTTTTGCTCAATTAAGTAATTTGAACGATCGAAGCCAGAGTGTGTTTTAGTTACTTTTATACCCAACAAGATTAAATAATAATAATAATAAATGGCTTTTATTGATTTTAAAATCACAAAATACAAAATGTTTATAAGACGATAGGAGGCGAAGTCTGACTATAGCTACTCCACTTAACCTCGAGAGTTTTTTATGAAAGATACAATACAATAAGAGTAATATATAATACAATAAGAGGATAAGTGCTATTTACAAAACGACTTACATGCAATTTAACACTAACTAATGCTAATATAATAATTTCTATATTTTTCATATAAAAAAATTATGCATAGGCACCCTTCACACTAATACAAAACAAGGGGCATTCGAATTTTAGGTCCTGGGACCGTAGTTTCTACAGTAAGTAAATGAGTGAATAAAAAAATAGATAATGCGGGAGAATGAATAGTCCATGGTAGAAAGGAATTTAGAAATAAAAGTACACTTTCTAGGAAGTAAGCATATCTTTAAGTTTTCGACGAAATGTGTTAAGATTGCAAAGTGTCAATTCCATATTAAGGGGGTTATAGATTGACGGTGCATTATAAGAAAATGATCTTTTGAACAAAGTTGTACGAAATTTAGGAAATGAAAGTTGGTTTGGGTTTCTTATATTTACATTATGAGTTTGATAACAGAA
>JAUTXW010002727.1:0-49091 GCA_030620095.1 Kuschelorhynchus macadamiae | reverse complement strand
GCGACTATGTTCTGAATTAAATTGGGTCACAATTCAATATTCCTAACAAATGAAAACAAAAATCATAATGAAGGAAGTTCCGGGTAAAGGAAATTTACCGATTTTTTTAAAATATTAATATCCTGTATCTCAAAAAGTTTCGATTGCATCCTGCATTTGTAGCAATCAAAATAAAAACAAATCAAAAAATAACGTACAATTTTAAATGTGTAGAGCTCTAGAATTTTGCTAAGATTTAAATCAGCCATGTTAAACAAGCGGCCCGCGGGCCGCATGCGGTCCAAATCAGTTTTGAAAACAGCCAGATAATGCAGCCCGCGAACAAGTTGAAAACCGTGTTTGAAAGCGCGCGCCGCTACAACAACGATTGGTATAATAAAATGTACAATTGTACATACTGCCATCTATGTTTAGGAGGATGAACTACACATACTCAACCTAAAACCTAAAGCCAAACGTTATCTAGCTTGTTCCATGAAATTCATCGCGCAAAAACACAGATGACGCTATCTGAACATTCTGGAAAGAACTCAGAAATCACAATCCGTGTTCGATTGAGTTCAGTCGTTCAGTATTTAATCAGTTGCGATAGAGCTTCGAGTTGAGTTTCGCACTTATTGTTACAACACTTAACAGTACTTATTATAATTTATTTCGGATACAGTTTTTAACATGTCTCTTTCAAAACCAAGTGGAAGTAAGAGGAAACTTATAGATGAGCATCGTATCTTTCAAGAAAAGTGGGAATTAGAGTTTTTTTGCTGTGAAGTGAAAGAAAAAATTATTTGTTTGATTTGTAATAGTACAGTCGGTGTCCCAAAATTATATAATATAAAACGTCACTATGATATTCATAAAACTATGTTTGACAAATATATAGGCATGGTCAGAGACGAAAAGTTAAATAAGTTAAAATCACGGTTGAAACAACCTGGGAAGGATATTTTCAATGCTGTTTATGGACTTCTGCAAAAGTACAATTTACATTTGTCAAAACTGTGTATCGTTGCATCGAACGGAGCTCCTTCAATGACTGGAGTAAAAAATGGCTTCGTTAAAATATTACAGACAAAGATCAGAGAAACGGGTGGTGACGAACCAGATTTTCATCATATTCATTGTATAATCCACCAAGAAGTTTTATGCTCAAAAGTGATCAAGTTGGAAAGTAATTTAAAGTCAGTGAAAAAAATTATAAACTTTATAAGGTCACGAGGCCTTAATCAGCGACAGTTTTCTGCATTTTTACGTGATTTAGAAAGTGAGTACACTGGTTTACTATATTATGCAGAGGTACGATGGCTTTCGTGTTCTATGGTACTCGACCGGTTTTGGAACCTCAAAGAAGAAATACGCGTTTTCATGGAAACAAAAGGAGATGTCAGCTTATTATGCGATGTACCTTTTTTACAAGATCTTTCATTTATGGTAGATATCACAAAACACTTGTCGGACTTAAATACGAAATTGCAAGGACCACGTCAAGTGATTACAGATATGCATGATCATCTGAAAGCTTTCAAGTGTAAGATGATGTTGTGGGAAAAACAGTTAGCAGAGGATAATCTGTCACATTTTCTGACTTGTAAGGCATATCAGAAAGCAGAAGTGTCCCAATATCATACAAAATATATTCGTAGAAAAAGAAAAACCTTTCTGGCAGAATTTGAAAAGCGTTTTCAGGATTTTAAGACCCAAGAAAACAGTTTTTCTCTATTTACTGGTCTTTTCACTATCGATATAGATAAAGTTCTCCCTCACTTGCAAATGGAAGTAATTGAGATTCAGTGTCAGACCCATTTAAAACAAGAATTTGATAGTGTTGGTACATTCGAATTTTATAAGTACTTGCCTGTTCAATACCAAGAAATGAGGAAATTTGCCTGTAAAACCTTGTTAATGTTTGAAAGTACCTATAAGTGTGAACAACTATTTTCTTTGATGAAAGGAAACAAATCTCCCGCAAGATCGCAATTGACGGACGCACACTTGGATGTAGTTTTAAAAGTTATTTCTGCCGATAAATCTAATTTGTAATGTCCTTTTTATTGGAAATTTAATAAACAAACTTGCCCTATAATAGTAGTTTTTCTCAAGATTTTCAGTAGTTTGTCTTCTTTAAGATAAGGTTTTGCGGCACACCTAGTCGATGGTCTTCCTGTTTTTATCCCACCAGTGACTTTGACGTGGCTGGTCTAAATGGTTCAAAATATCGGATTAAAGCATGATTTTCTAAATAAAGTCAGCCAGTGACGTTGCATTAAATATTTCGGGGTAACAAACAATGGATTTTTTTAAAATGTATTATAGCCGTTTCAAAGACATTGCTTACTATGAAAAAACTAAAAAAAAAAATAAAATTTTGGCACCCTGTATCTTAAAAACAAAAACCATGCGAAGACATGTTAAGACAAAAAACTACGTCTTTCATTTTTAGCCGTCATTTAAAAAACCCCTGTTTTAATTTTATTGATATTATACAGCATGAGCGTGAATTTACGTAATATATTTTCTTATTTGCGATTTTAGGCAAAAAGTTATTATTCATAAAAAGTTTTACTTATTTCAAAAATAACATTGATCAAAAAATATGCGACAGGGTACGAAACAAATACAAAAATAGAAGTTTCTAAAACAAAAATAATTGAAACTCAAACTTTTAAGGGATATATAGCCCGAAAATACACGTCATAACAAATACCTGAATTTTAGTAGTTCTGTTGTTATTTATTTAAACCTCTGAGAAAAAAAATCAGAGAGTCACGCAGATTCCAAAAAATGCTATGTTTTTTAGACTATTATGGTTGAAAAAATATGTTTAGATGACCTTTTGTTTTGAAACCATAGGCTTTAAAACATTTATAAAATTTGCACAATTAATAACTTTAACTCTAAATATAGTTTGTTGATCAACTGTATTTATGAAGCATAATTTCATCTCGTCACCTCTTGTACTCCTATGTACTCTGTTTCTGCAAGAAAATTAAATTGTAATTTATCAAATTTAATTTAATGGTGTAAATTATTTTTAATATTAGTCAATAAAATGCGCATTGATTTAGCATATTATTATAAATATTTTAGTTTACCTTTTGTAAGTAACCTTAAAAATTTTACCTTTATCACCTTTCTGGTAATTTTCTGCCATTTTTGCATCAATTTCATCCAAATATTTATCTTCAAATACTAACACTTTGCTTAAGATGGACTTATTCCTTTCAGTTTTAAGTAAGCTGCTTTCCGCCTAAATTTTAAAATAACCCTTTTGTTTGGCAAAAACATGTTAGGCCACTGGAAACTATATTACCGACTAACTAAAATAGTGTTTTTGCCAACTCAACCAACACATATTCATATTTTGTTTTCTAAGTCTGGACTTTTCGGCTTTGAAAAAAATTATTTTAACGTAATTTTTTTTAACAATTTATTGGAACATGAAATAATTCCAACATAAAATAAGATTTGGCCTGAAGAAAATATTGGGAAGGGGACGCTTTTAGTATTCTAAAAATGATATTTCAGATATTTCATTACCGGAAAGCTATAAATGGTTATTTACCTAAAAAGGTTGTTTTTAGGTAAATAACAAAAGGTATCTAATCTAAATCTAAGCTTATTTTATTGACTAATAATCAAAATAATAATAATGATTATAATATAATTAATATTATATTAAATAAGTAATAATGTTTTTAAAAGTTGTTGAACGCGTTCCCTACTTTATTTAAAAACTGTGGGTTTCTCTGTGTGATTTTTTAAATTGTGCATTCATGGCGCTTTATAATAAATCGGGAAAGTGCTACTCTTTTTTAATTGTTTAGGCTAAGCAGGTGCTTTTATAAAGAATGGCTTTGTATTCTAACTCCACAAATAAAGATGTCAATCTCGTCACCTCTTGCACTGCTCTGCACTTGATATTTCAAATGATCAAATGCAAATAACAAATTGGAAATCTCTTTGTTTCTGCAAGAATATTAAATTGCACAAACCTCCAATAGGTGCATTGAAAGTGCAAGCAACCCCCACTGCGTAAGCCGCACCAATTAGTTCCAGCTTTTTATTTTCGTTCAAATAAACGCTCTTGAAACTGGAAAAAAACTTGCTCATCTTCGTGACTAGGATACTGGACATCTGTATCAAAGGACCTTCTTTCCCCAGAGGCATGCCACTTCCTAATGTCGCCATTACACCCAACCACTTTGCAATGAGCACTCGAAAAGTCAGAAATTCTTTAAGATATACGCCTCTGAGGCAGGTTTTTATTTGGGGAACTCCAGAACCTAAAAGTTTATAAACAAAACTTTGAGTAAAAATATAATTTTTAGAACAAGATCAAAAAGTAACTTAACGAAAACTGACTTACATCCATACAGATCGGAAACCGAATCTTCTTTATAACACTTAACAAAAAATAGATTTGAAAAATTTGCAAAAAGTTTACATACAATACGTTCTTAATAAAGATCAGTGATGCGCATTACTTACGTGACCATATAAGTGACCTTAAATGACCGAATCACTTTAATAAATAACAGTTATTTTTTAAAAATGACCAGTTTTTGAAAATGACTGCATAAATGACCTAAAATGGCCAGTCATTTGGCAAAACTATTTTTAATCAAGTTCAAAGAAAAGAAGGTTTTATTTTCGATCTGTATGAAGTGCACAAAACCTAATTTATATTATTTTGATTGCTCACACTACTGGATAGTTTACATCAATGGATAGACACATTCCTGAGCCTATACTGTATTTAACTGTGTGTGTATGTGAGTTTTAATGGCACTGAAAATATTTACAACAGGCCAGTGCAGTGGCGGTTCGCGGGTGAAAAAGTAAGTGAAGTGCAAATGAAGCAAGAAAATATCGCAATAATTTTTTTTTCCAGAATTTTTTTTATATGTGGAAGGGGTAGAATATTTTTTACGACTTACTTAAATTTTGTATACTAAATCAATTCTCCTATCCTTCATAGCAGCAAATTTATTTATAACATCCTCATAAAATGGATGAGTTCCTCTAATCTCCTCCAGACATTCGTTTTGAATTGAAATATTGCCTAGAGAAGTACGTCTTTTTTGAGATATTGTATTTCTTAAATAAGTTTTTACACGTTCGAGGCAAGAAAAACTTCTTTCCACTGAAGCACTTGTCGACGGTATTGTCAAAATAAGGGAAAACACTTTATATGCTTTGGTTAAAATATCTTTATTTTCATTAATTTTTTTCTGCTCTTGCAGCGATACATTCCAATTACTGTCATTGCCAGAAATAAGACCAAGCTCATTTTTAAGTCGTTGACTTTTTAAAAATATTTCCCCATATAACTGTAACAAATTTTCAAACGGGCCAGTGGGAAAATTTAAACTATATTCGGAAAATGTAGCAGAATCTGCCAAACATAAAAATATAAGTTTTTCAGAGTCTTGAAAGCTTAGTGTCATTTCCATTAAAATATGGTCCAATATTTCATAAAAAAGGGATCTATACTTAGCCCTAATTTCTTCAGGTGAAAGCTTAGCAAGCTCACGTTTGTAATGATTTATTTCTCTAATAGAATTTGCTTTATCAAACATGGTATTAAAATGTTCATTTCTTTTTTTACAGAGAGCCTCACGACAGCGTTTTATACTGGATATGCAAAAATTAATGTCAAACGATTTTTTTTTTGAGGAACGCAACTTGAACAATCACATTTACTAACTTCGAATTTGAAAACCAACGAGTTTCTGTAATTGTTGGTATACGCCTCGTAGATGCAGATGTAAGAGCATACGTTCGTTTGGCTGAGTGAAAAAATGAGGGAATACCACTAAGGCTTGTAAAAAAATTCGACATTTAGAAATATTTTTAAACTTTGCTGCATCAGGACAAATACGGCGCTTTTTCTTTTTTTTTGAAGGCCATTTAGATGGCCAGACATCACACATCAAAATTGGTCCAAAATTTGATCCAATAGAAAATATAAATTCTCCGACGTTCTATTGGAGCTGACATTATAAAATCCTAAGAATCTCTCAACTACTGAACCTTCTGAATTAACGTATCTTAAAATTATGGAACACTGGTAGGTTTGCGTAACACCAGTGGTGTCATTCACTTGCACAGAAAAAAACTGTGTGTTCATTATTTCATTTTTGACTTGATGATTTAAATAATCAGAAATGCATTCAATTAAATTCAATTAATAATTAATTATTTGGTTTTGAATAGTTTTCGAGTCACCAGTAAAAACATTTTTAATTTTTTTGTGATGATGTTTTAGTTCTTGGGAACTTCTCGATATTAATAAACCTAAAAGCTTTTTAAAATTCCCCCTTATCGACTCGCTGCTCTCATCACTGCCGCGAAAGACTAACTCTTCTTTTGCAGGGTACAAAACTGCGTCAATTACTTCTTCAGTCTTCATGTTTATGTAAAGACCTTCATATATTTAACATACCTGCAAAACCTTTCTTAATCCACACTGAATATTTATTGGAAACTAGTAAACAAGGCCAGCAAAACAATTTTTATAATATTTGACTACTACATAACCATCTGTACGCCCAAAACCAGGATGACTATTAAAACTCTGATCTTGTTCCTTCCATCGATTAAATGGAGTTTCCAACAAAATGCAAACCGCATCCGTGATCGGATTCACCAATAATGTAAATTAATAAACCCGATACCAAATAAAGTTGTAACAACACCATAAATAAATATAACACAAAACAGTCAGTACTGCGTTAGCAATTCACCGAGAGCGTTGTATGGCGCTAGTTAACATTAATCTTCCATGCGGTCGACGTCATCGCGCCCGCGTTGTCATGGCAAAGTAGTGGGAAAATCGTAAACTAAACATAGCACCTCCAGCAAAGTCGAAGCCGTTTGCGCCACTGTTATAGTTGTTAGAATAAAGTTCGATTGAAAGTTTTAAAAAGACATGCCGCCAACGGTCAAGTAAAATATTCATTCGAAATGTACAATTTATTTTTTGCCAATTAGCTGAATAAGTGAATGTAAAAACTTAAATTTTAAGAGATTAGATTTAGATTTAGATTTTAAGATGCTTGCTTATTTTTCCTGATAAAGTAGCACTTCACCTACTTCACCTGAATAGCCGCCACTGGGCCAGTGCTTATTTGTACACTTTATGCAGACGACACACTTAGGGGAGAAGGAAGGGCGCGCGGAAAGGGGTACAAGCATCAAGGCAGAAAGTAAATTAACGCCTGGAAAATGTCAACCACTCGGGCTCTACAGTGTATCGAGGAGTCCGAACCACCAACCATCCTCTCCACCTGGCTGGGGACGTGACGGTGGTCGTGATGTGTATTTATGCCCACACTGCCACAGGAACATCCAGCTCTCCCGGCCTGGTTGTCGGCTTGATAGCATGAAAGGTGAAATTTAATTTACATACCCTATATTTTGTTATATTTTTAGATAGTCCTTTCAAAGACAAATTCAAGGATATATATATATATATATATATATATATATATATATATATATATATATATATATATATATATATATATATATATATATATATATATATATATATATATATGTATGAGTCTGTAATGCACCGTTTTAAACTTATTAGCAACTATCTTCAGAATTGGTGCAATAACTTAACCGCCACGTCAAAAAAAATATATGCGTGTTTTCTTAACATGATAGTGCTTTTGCTCAGTCAGTGTCCCAGTTTAAAATTTCATAAAAAAGTACGCAGTGTTGCCAAGTTTGGCAAATTGTCACTTTTCGAATTTTTTTCAAATGAGACCGTATATATTGGTATATTATTGTATTTTTGAATAGCCACTTAAATGACAATTTCAATTATATAACATAGTATGGGTTTCTGACATACCGTTTTGGCGTAACTGGCAGATACATTCAAAAATTGGTTTTAAGATTTAAATTATTAAGATATGAAATTGAAAATAGCTCCTTATCAACGTGTTTACCACCGTTTTAGCACAGATTTTAGGCTGTTGTTCAGAAGTCATATTAAAAAGAGAATATTAAACTTTGCACAATGTTGTCAAATTTAATAAGTGACTTATTTCTCCGTCTAAATGTCTTTGTAAATGACAACAAAAAATTGATCTTAATTTCCAGTATGTCCGCCGTTTTAAAGAATATAAGTAGAATAATATACGGTTTCTACATGGTGTATGGTATTTGAGATGCAATTCGTTTTCTTGGAGTAGTTTATTGCCGTGCAAACTTGTTGCTTTTGTAAACAATATTTTTTAATGTGCCCACAAAAAAGTCCATTGGGGTCAAATATGGACTCCTCGCTGGCCCCAAGATGGTTCTGCCTTGTTCAATCTATTATCTATTCAAATTAAGTTACTTTCCGCATTTTTTTCAAATGAGACATCTTGTTTATTATTGTGCTTTAATGTCAATTTCAAATATTCTAACATATAGTATGTGCGGATCTGACTTACAGTTTTGGCTTAATTGGCAAATATTTTTTGATAACGTATCAATTCTTTTACGTTCGCAATTCAAAAATCTTGTAAATCAGGCTCTTAAATTGTGCTTAAACGGAAAAGAACTCCATTTAAAAAATCCAATAAATTAAATCACATTCCATAAAAAATAATTTATAGAAACTGTAGAAACACGCAGCGGCCTTGAAAACAATAATAATTGTTCTCTGTTGTCATGGAAATATTACTTACTTTTTGACAGGTATTACTGTATTTTCATATTTTAAACGTATTTTGAGTTGTTGCATTTTTTGTTCCTATTCTGTATATTCGCAATATATACGAAGGAAGAAAAAGTTGACCTATTAATGTTATATCGCGAATAACAAAATTCGACCTCTTGCTCTCAGACAATATCGCGCTATTTTTCCCATAGGCGTTTGCCAGAAAAAAAATATTTGCCAAGATATACCTGCAGGTTCGAGCAAATGGAAGTTTTTCAGTAAAAAAAGGCAGGCGCCGAATAGTTTTGGATGAAAATACGCAGGTAGATATTCTTCTGCATTTTGAAAATACTTCAGAGACCTCCACCCGCCTTGCTACTTCAGATCTAGATGTAAGACGAACCACACTTCAAACGTGTTTAGAAACGAACAGTTATAAGCCATTTAAATTTAGACCAGTACAAAAATTACAAGAAGCAGATTTTAATTTAAGGCTTCAATTTTGCAACATAATGATGGATAGGCACTTTTTAAATGACATTTTTCAAAATATCATTGGGACCGATAAATCAATATTTACAACATCTACCATGATATTTACATACATACAAAATTTTGGGGGATCCATATTTTTCCAACAATATTTAAATTCGATAAGATATTTAAACGTATTAAGAAACGAAATTCGGCTACTTATTCAAAATATTATTCCAGAAAGGGAGTATTCGAACTTAATTTGGCAGCAAGATAGCGCTCCTTACCATCGAAGTGGTGAAATCATTCGTTTTTTGAGCGAAAATTTCATGGAGTGAATTGGACAAGGCGGAACCATCTTCTGGCCAGCGAGGAGTCCACATCTAACTCCAATGGACTATTTTTTGTGAGGCAAATAGATTAAATTTGCAATGATTTTTGATTTTATGTTCATCAGAATGGACAATATTTGTGATCTATTCAGATAAGCTATATACTTAGGATTAGGGAAATTTGGCGGGTTATCTCATAAATTCGAGTTAAGTTCTTAAGTAAAACTGTAAAAAATTGTAATATTAAATAATTGATAATATAGGGGCAGCAAACAGGGACTTTGCTCAGAGTGGCAGAAAAGAGCCCTGTGCAAAACCGACAACATGGGATCTCCTATGCAACAGCGAATCAGCGCACATGTGAAACAGCTCATTACCTTTAAGCACGCTGACCACCCGTCTACGCACGGGCTCAACGTAGCTTCCACGTAGCCAATCGTATGAGGTGATCATACTCGCCCCATTTCACAGTTTATTTAAACACGCTATCAGGTACGTCCTGACGGTCAGAACTGATCACATGCAATTCCCCATGTGAAACAGCGCTAAACTCTAAAGGCGACCCTGTGATACCGACCAGAGATCCGAAGTTCTTGCAACTTGGAGTTTAACATATGTCTTAAATATCAGACTCCCAGGGATTTTTTTTACATAAGTTTTTCGGCTACTCACAAGATTTATTCATGCTGCAACTATATTGTGGATCAAGCTACAGATAATTCATAAGTATGTTTTAAATTTAAAATATCAGACGCGCAGGTATTGAAATCAGGGCCTATAAATCTAATAGCGGTATTAGTCCAAGAGCTGTTAAACATTCTTGAATAGGTATTTGAGGGACCGTAAATATCTGTGTCTCATTTTTTTAGTAACGTTTGAATACAAAATCGAAGAGTTGACTGAAGGGTTGTGTAGCATAGTCAACCCAGAGGCGTAAACTTTCCCTAGAAAAATGAACATGCAATTATTAGATTTGCATTAAAATTACCAGAGATTCAAGTAATCAAGGGGCAAAAGTACGATAAAGAATTAGAAAAAAGGTCCTCGCTTTCTGTCTTTTACGTATTTACACGATTAAACGATTTTTATTTCTCAGAAAATTTTATTCTTAATAAGTTAGGGCTTGAAGAAGAAATAGTTTTGAAATCAATAAACTTTAGCTTAGGCTGGGGTTAGATGTGTTCAAATAATAAGAAAGAGTAGATTTCAAGGCTGCAGAAAACTGTAAATAAAAGTTAAATAGAGCTTTTTCGTATTATAGGAAATATTTTGATTGAACCAAAAAATTATTTTTTTTCGTATTGGACCTTAAATATCTCCTTAACTATAACTAATATGATAAAACTTTACTTAACTTTTATTTACAACCTTCTATTGCCTTTAAACCTGCTGCCACAAAAAAAATTAATTTTTTAAAATTTTTAGTTTTCGAAATCCATTTTTTGTATTTTTTGAACACCCTGTGTATCTGACCTAAAGTTTAATCGTGACAAATCTATTTTTGCTCTAAGCACCAAGTTTTATCACGAATAAATTTTTTTAAGAAATAAATAATAAAAAGGTTTCCAATTTGTTACATATTAATTTGGACATATTGAATATACGCCACTTGGTTAGCTTTGCTCCACAACCCTTCAGCCAGGTCTTCGATTCTACTAAATTATGATTTGCAACCCGAAATTTTCTTTTTTTCTTTTCTATATTTTATTGTGGCCCTTCTACGATTTGAGACGTTTTCACAAAATACAGAATATTTGGATACTTCCTCTGGCGCAGAATAATATAAAATTTTATGTTTGGAAAACCAAAGGGTTCTGGATTACATTGCTAGAATATAAGAAAATAGTTCTGGAACTATTTCTTAACTTAAATTAAACAAGGTTCTAGTTATAACTCATACCTACATTTTACCCCCAATTTACCAGTGGCGTGCCGAAAGGGGCCGCGGCGCGGGGAGGCCCCAGCTACTAGGGGGCCCCCAATTAAATAGGGTATTCAAATAAAATATTTTTTCCATAGTTAAAACATTTTTGCGGCCATCGGATACATTGGAAATAATCATAACAAAAAAAAAACGAAATATATAAACCCTATGAAACATTTGGAAGTGATAGTACTTAATACGTATTTAGATTTAATAGTAAGTCAGATAGATAAAAGATTTACTGCGTTTAAACAGTTTATTCAACATTTTCAATTCTAAATCCTCAGATATTGGTTAAATTAAATGACTCAGAATTTTGGAAAAAGTTCAGTTATTAGTAGAGAATATTCAAATGATTTAACTTCTTAATTAGCAACTGAGCTAATTCAGATAAAATCATTATTGTATAACAACATTAAAAACCTTAATACAAGTCGTGAATTCGCAAGGGGAAAGGGGGTAAATATTGACGAACTAGTTAATAAGTATTTATTTAGTCGATACAAAAATAAAAAAGTCTAGTCCACCGCAAAAGAAAACGATTCTTGTGCTCTTTGTTTTTTATTATTTTTTTAGTTTTGCTTGCTTTAGTTATTATTCTTTAATGTTTAGTTAATTTTTGTTTTGTGTTTATTATTTTACCTATATCTATTATCTCAAAATGTTCTTTTTTTTATTTTTTATTTCCTTTTTTTACTAGAGTTATTTTTATTTTATGTTATGGTTTTTGTTAAGAAATTCATGACTATTTTTGTTTACTTATTTTTTTTGGAGAAATTATGCAGGGGGCCCTAAGGAAAGTCTTTCGGAGGGGGGGGCTAAAAACTCGGCACGCCACTGTAATTGACAATGCACATGAACGCAGTTCTCTAAACTAAGCTAGTACAATATTATTTTTCTTACCCACTGCCTTTGGTGCTATCAGCGATGTAATTCCCACATCCCACCAGATCAGAACTACTGGAAGACAAACCCAGGCTACCCATTTTGCAAACTCTCTGTCAGCTAGTTCGCTAAAGAGCATTCCTCTGGCTAAAATATTTAGAAAAAAATGTATTATTTTTATTTTTTGGATTTGATTGGTTGGTTATAGGTAACAGGCACTTCTAAAGATATTATTGTAATACATGACCCTCTTGTTTTGTTTTTATAGTCATCGATTTATGATTGTTGCTTGTTGTCAAATGTAGTGCAAATGGGAGGACCTTTTTTAGAACCATCATTGCGTCGCAATGTTACAGTCCATAAAGAGTCTCCGAAACATAAAATTATTGGGAATATGCTGATAAAATAACTACAGTATTTCTTATAAAATTTCTTTTATAACGAGTTAAAAGGAATATTACTCCCAGTTCTTTTAGATCCTCTTGTACCTACAGTATTTTGAAAAATAGACCTTTCTATAGGAAGTAACAACTATAATATTAATCTAGAAGCAATATCTTTTTTGTTCCAGCCTTTAGTTTAAAATATTTATACAAAATGCAATATACAGGTACTTAAAGTTAAATCGACTTTACTATATGGCTTACATCTGTACATTCTTCAAAAATATCTATTTGTCGAACATTGATTGGCTTTAAAATTGAAGTTTGAACTCCTTTACGACGCCACATCTTTTTTAGAACGTACCTAAAGACTCTAACTCTATATACTTATTTAAGAGTCCTCTGCACATGCAGTAGTGCTATATTTATTGTACTCTCCGTATATATTGAATTATACAAATAAGAAATTAAAAACTAATAGGGTTTTTAATTCAACATTAAATGGTATTTTTATAGCTTTTCAGCGACAACACTACAAGAAGAACTGCCTACCTACTCAATGATATTAATTACATAATATTATGATTAAAAATCTTGCCCATATTGTTCAATGCACTGGATGCATTTCTTCTCAATTGATCTGATTACCAGCTGAATGATATTTCGATTGATATTTTCTAAAATAATTCGAGTTCGCTGCTCAAGAACTTGCCTATTTTCAGGAGGATCATATACCTCAGTTTTCTCATATCCAAATAAATAAGTATCTAATGGCGTGATATCCAGGGATCTAGCAGGCTATCGTACAGGACCACTATTCGATATTACATTTTCACCAAATGTTTCCGTCAAATAGGTTTCTACATCCCTGGTGTTATGTGCGGGGTAACCGTCTTGTTGAAACCATAACTGATCGTTTGGGAAAACTTCTCGAATGGCAGGAACTATTCTGCAATATGTCAAGGTAGTATAAACAATTTGATTGGGTTAATACCAATGTCACTTATTGACATTATTTCGGGTAGAGTTTCCAGATTAAACTTACCAGTTAACCCGCACTACAGATTAAAACCAAATCGCACTTGCAGTCTGCATGGCTCACGTAGTTGCGGATTTTCAATGGTCCAATAATGGTGATTCTTTTTATTAAAAACTCTACAGTTGGTAAAATGAGTCTCATCTGACCAAAGGACTTTATCTCTCAACATCTATCGATATTCCAACGAAAAAAACAATTCTTCTTTCGAAATCACCTGCTTGAAGTACTTGTACAATTGTTGACTTGTAAGGATGATATTTCGTTACTTTTAAGACATCATGAATGGGGGACTTCGGAATGTGAAGTTCCGTTTCGCTTCTTCTTGTAGATGAAGTCGGATTTTCAATAAAATATTCTCGGACTTGCCTATTGCGTTCCTCGTTGTGTTTTTCATACTTCTTCGTGCGAATCTTATTAAAACTGCTAAATTCAAGCAAGTTTCGAACCAGCGCGCGTCTGAAAATAAGTTCTGTCGGGCTGTCGTCTTTCGGGGTTTAACGACAGATGACAAATTATAAAAAATCAATTATTTCAAACGCAAAGCCTACTTGACCCAATATATTAAATTAGTGTAGTATGAATGCTATACTGATTTTCTATAAAATTTAATGTTGAATTAAAAAATATTGGTATTTAACCCTATTAGTTTTTAATTTCTTATTTGGATAATTCAAAAAATATTTATTAATTTACAATGTGCACTTTTTGCATCTTAATAATAGCTTAGTTATAAAGTGTGATACATCGCTAAAAAAATACTCTTTTAGAAACCGTTAAAATCGAATATACTGGCGATAAGAAAATGCGAAGTTGATGATGGTTCTAAAAAACCGAAACGTTGCAAATAAAAATCTGTATTCTACATAAAAAGTTGCCTTAATAACGTTTTTACGCATTAGAAATATTTTGAGAAATAAAGATATGAGGGATTTTCGAAAATGCTGTTTTTTGGTTTTTTTCAAAACATCTCAAAAACTAAAAAAGATAGAATCGTGAGCAAAACGACATTCATTTACAAACATAATTGTCTAAAACATTCCCCATTTAAACTTTCTTGTATCTCTTACGGTTTCCGATATCCCAATACTGTCACGAATTTCGGACACATTGTATATGTAGTTTTTATGAAAAAATACACATATTTCCAAAAGGAAATTATACATTTTTTAATATAAGAATTAAGTATTATTTATTAAAGCTTAACATTTTATACCTTTTGTGCACATCGCTGCTCCTTGGTCTATAGAATAACTTATAATGGCTACAAATATACCTAAGGCTGCTAAAAATAACCAGTCCTCTCCAAAATGTCCAAAAGTATTGCGCCATATTTTGGCGCATATTCTGTACAGTTTTCCTGGAATAATTTAAATTGCTTATCTCACCTCTTAAGTTATTAAAAGAATATATAGTTTGTTGTAAATAAAATTAAAAAATAATAAAAGGAAAGGAATAACTAACCTTGTTGTGCATCAAATTCTCTACGGCTAGCCTTTTCTAACTCCCTCAACTTTCTTTTATCTGCAAGATTTTTTTCCTTCAAGGATTCGTATAGGTCTTCCAATGATTTATTATAATACTAAAAGAGAAGTAAAAAAACTAATCCCACAATGAAGTTTTCTCCCTTTTTCTTGCTCTTTATTATTTTTAATCACGATATGGTTGCTTTTGTTCGTTTTATATGAACCTCAATCTTATTAACGACCATCATAAATTTCACCAAATTATTTTTTATGCTAGGTGAACTTCGAAAAGCTGAAGACTTTTTTGGGTCCATTAGTATCATTTTTATCTCGCCTTTATATAGAAATAAGCAAAGCTTTCTAACATTCAGGGCAAACGGGTGACAAATACTGATCGTTAAAAGTAATAACAGGCTTTGATAAAAAAAGAACTAAAAGAAACAAGAAAACGTAGACCAAGTTAAAAGGTCTTTAAAAACAAAATAAAGAAAACTTTAGGTTACACGAATGAAATGAAGGATAATTATTAAAGATCTACTTCTATTAAAAAAAGAATATTGTCAGAAATGTTTAACAAATGTTGAGGTTTAAAGCCGAAAAAATGTCATTTAGAAGATCTGTTAGTTCCTACAATCGCTAATGATGTCATTAAGAAAGTCAAATAAGTTTTCGTTGTTTCTGGTATCAAAATCGATCTAACTGTGCACCGGAGAAACATTTTTTCACACTTGCTTCTTGAACTGGAACAGTCCTCCAATGACTGTACCGTAATCTGGGGTGAAGCCGGACAGTAGGAGCTAACGCGGACAGAAGCACGTCGTTCCATAGATCTTTCAAGGGCATCTCGCCGGATGTCCAAAATCACGCGGGACCTGTCTAGATACGTTAGTAGAGTAACACGCTAAGGTGGATGGTTGCGACAAGTGTAATTTTCCCCGGTCGGGTTCATCAGCTTTTATTTTATCTTGCGTTTTGTGTTGTTTACTTAACTCATGAAAACAAACTATTGCCCACAGGTAAGGTTTAGATTTATAAAATTTGTTTTAGCACTAAAATGTTAACTTATGTACGCATTTATAAAATTATAATAATACCACATTAAGTTTTTTAAAAAATAATAAAAATAAAAATATTGTCCTCAGTTGGGTTAAAGACCTACACCATCGTAAGGAATTACAAAAAGAAGTTAGGCCTTAATTTCATAAATTATGATATATACAGAAACTCACACAAGCATCAGAATATTAGAAAATTCCTAAATGGACACTCCATGACAAACATAGAACGGAAGATTTTACGGCTTTCGTCAATTAAGGAATCATGGTTCTTGGGACTAGACCGTGTCAAAATGGAATTACTGTCCAACGTTTTGCCTTCCATTGCACGAGGCATCTTCAGGGATCAGATACTTAAATGCAAATTCCAATCACCATCCAGCACAAAACAAATCGGTTATTAACTCATTAGTATTCAGAGCTATTTCGATTTCTGATCAAGATTATTTAACATCGGAAACATCGAAACCGACCGAAGCTCTCAGAGGGAATGGCTATTGCTCTGAAGATATTAAGCGTTCAATTAAAAGATAAAAATCCAACTCGGCCAAAAAGGAGCATGATAAAGAGCCACCACTACGTAGTGTTGTTCTTACCTACATACATAGCACTACAGACAAAATAGGACAATTACTTGGGCGGTCCAACATACGTACAATCTTCAATACACATAAGAAGATTAGACAACGTTTGCGATCCCCGAGAGATATTGTACTTTTCCAAACAAAAGGAGTATATACAATTCCTTGCTCCTGTGGGGAAGTGTATGTGGGAGAAACAGGACGCTCAATATCAACTAGACTTAAGGAACATGAACGATGTCTTAAAAAGAAACAAATTGTTCACTCTTCTGTAGCTCAACACCAGCATAACACTGGCCATTTCATAAATGTAAAGCAGCCATGTCAAACATGCGTGAGCTCACACCCAGTGAGCATTTTTCTGCGGCCCAAATCAGTTTTGAAAACAGCCAGATAATGCGGCCCGCGAACAACTTGAAAACCGTTTTTGAAAGCGCGCGCCGCTGCAAAAACGATTGGTATAATCATGGTGGGAAGAAAAGAGGTATAATAAAATGTACAATTATACATAGTGCCATCTATGTTTAGGAGGATGAACTACACATACTCAACCTAAAACCTAAAGCAAAACGTTATCTGGCTTGTTTCATAAAATTCTATCGCGCAAAAACACAAATGACGCTATCTGAACATTCTGGAAAGAACTCGAGAAATCACAATCCGTACATAAGCCGTGTTCGATTGAGTTCAGTCGTTCAGTGTTTAGTCAGATATGAGTCAGTTGCGATAGAGTTTCGAGTTTAGTTGCGCACTTATTGTTACAACACTTAACAGTACTTATTGTAATTTATTTCGGATACAGTTTTTAACATGTCTCTTTCAAAACCAAGTGGAAGTAAGAGGAAACTTGTAGATGAGCATCGTATCTTTTAAAAAAAGTGGGAATTAGAGTTTTTTTGCTGTGAAGTGAAAGAAACAATTATTTGTTTGATTTGTAATAGTACAGTCGGTGTCCCAAAATTATATAATATAAAACGTCACTATGATATTCATAAAACTATGTTTGACAAGTATACAGGCATGGTCAGAAACGAAAAGTTAAATAAGTTAAAATCACGGTTGAAAGATCAGCAGCTTATATTTACAAGTCTAAAGCAAGAAAATTACTCTGTCCTTCAAGCGAGCTACGTACTGTCGGAGTTGATCGCGAAATACTCAAAACCATTTGTTGAAGGTGAATTTATAAAAGAGTGCCTTGTAAAGGCCGCGGATATTGTAAGTCCCGGGAGCGTGAAGGCATTTCAAAATATATCCTTGATCCGGAATACTGTCGCTAAAAGAATTACTGAGGTGGCTGCCAATATAAGAGATCAGATAAAAACAAAATCAGACTCTTTCATTGCATTTTCTATTGCCTGTGACGAAAGTTCGGATGTGTGCGGTGTGGCGCAACTAGCTGTTTTTCTTCGCGCGGTTGATACAGATATCGATGTGTATGAAGAATTACTGGAATTAGTACCATTGCATGATACAACAACTGGGAAGGATATTTTCAATGCTGTTTATGGACTTCTGCAAAAGTACAATTTAGAATTGTCAAAACTGTGGTCCGTTGCAACAGACGGAGCTCCTTCAATGACTGGAGTAAAAAATGGCTTCGTTAAAATATTACAAACAAAGATCAGAGAAACGGGCAGTGACAAACCAGATTTTCATCATATTCATTGTATAATCCACCAAGAAGTTTTATACTCAAAAGTGATCAAGTTGAAAAGTGTTTTAAAGTCAGCGAAAGAAATTATAAACTTCATAAGGTCACGAGGCCTTAATCAGCGACAGATTTCTGTATTTTTACGTGATTTAGAAAGTGAGTGCACTGGTTTACCATATTATGTAGAGGTGCGATGGTTTTCGTGTTCTATGGTAATCGACCGGTTTTGGAAACTCAAAGAAGAAATACGCGTTTTCATGGAAACAAAAGGAGAAGATATCAGTTTATTATGCGATGTACCTTTTTTACAAGATCTTTCATTTATAAGAGATATCACAAAACACTTGTCGGACTTAAATACGAAATTGCAAGGACCACGTCAAGTTATTACAGATATAAGTGTAAGATGATGTTGTGGGAAAAACAGTTAGCAGATGATAATCTGTCACATTTTCTGACTTGTAAGGGATATCAGGAAAGCACAAGTGTCCCAATATCATACAAAATATATTCAGAGAAAATGAGAAGCCTTCTGGCAGAATTTGAAAATCGTTTTCAGGATTTTAAGACCCAAGAAAACAATTTTTCTGGTCTTTTCACTATCGATATTGATAAAGTTCCCCCTCACTTGTAAATGGAAGTAATTGAGATTCAGTGTCAGACCCATTTAAAACGAAAATTTGATAGTGTTGAGGAAAACAATTTTTCTCTATTTACTGGTCTTTTCACTATCGATTTTGATAAAGTTCTTCCTCACTTGCAAATGGAAGAAATTGAGATTCAGTGTCTCTCATTTAAAACAAACATTTGATAGTGTCGGTACGTTCGAATTTTATAAGTACTTGCCTGTTCAATACCAAGAAATGAGAAAATTTGCGTGTAAAATCTTGTCAATGTTTGGAAGTACCTACAAGTGTGAACAACTATTTTCTTTGATGAAAGGAAACAAATCTCCCGCAAGATCGCGATTGACGGACGCACACTTGGACGCAGTTTTAAAAGTTATTCCCGCCGATAAATTCGCGCCTTAAATAGACAACTTAATTAAAGACAAAAGATGTCAAATATCTGGCAAGAGAATTTAACGTTTGTAGTTTTTTGTAATGTCATGTTTATGGGAAATTTAATAAACAGACTTGTCCTATAATAGTACTTTTTCTCAAGATTTTCAGTAGTTTGTCTTCTTTAAAATAAGATTTTGCGGCCCACCTAGTCGATGGTCTTCATGCTTTTGGCCCACCAATGACTTTGAGTTTGACATGGCTGATGTAAAGGAAACCAAGGTTCTAGCATCGGTTCCAGCTTTTTATAAACGAAAAATTAGAGAATCTATTGAAATATTTAAAGATACAAAAAATTTCAACAGAGATACGGGTTACGGTCTACATCACACGTGGACACCGATCTTACAGGGTCACGGTTCGGTGAGCACAAGTTGGGTACAAAAGCCCCCCTGAATCTCTTCGAGCTCATTCAGGGGGAAAATTTGGCAGCCAAACTGTACTTTTGGCAGTAAAAGAAAGGTTGTTAGGAGAAGGTATAATTAAATTTAGCGAGTGGGGCTTTCCATTGACTCGCAGAGATATAAGATTTTTAGTAAAAAATTACCTTGATAGGAAAGGTAAGAAAATTAAAATGTTTAAGGGCAATTTGCCTGGAGTTGAATGGTTTTATAATTTTTTAAAAAGACACAACATATTAACCAAAAAATTAGCTCAAAACATCAAGAGATGCAAGGCTAGTATTACTAAAGACACGATAAGAGAATGTTTTGGAACTTTAGAAGCGACATCGGAAAATGTTGAGCCTACCCTTAGAGTAAACTACGACGAGATGAATCTTACAGACGACCCAGGGAGGCAAAAAGTTCTATGCCGCTGTGGGTCTAAAAGGGTAAAAGTTATACAGGATTCGAGCAAATCAGGCACTTCAATTAAGATGGCAGTTACTGCATTCGGGCATCTACTGCCTCCATAGGTAATATACAAAGCGGTCCACTTATATCCAACCTGGACAGAAGAACAAGGATGGAACCTGGAACAATAAACAACCGAACTAAAAGCGGTTGGTTTGATACCCCCAACTTCGAAGGTTAGTTCGACAGAATTATCCTTCCTTATTTCAAAAATATTCCTGAAAGAAAGGTGGTCATTATTGGAGACAACCTCTGTAGCCATGTTTCAAAGGATGTTCTGAAATGATGCGATAAATATAACATCGAATTTGTGTTGCTTACACCTAGCGCCACCCATCTTCTGCAACCGTTCGATGTGGCCTTTTTTGCCTTAATGAAAAAAGCATGGCGTGCCATATTGCTACAAAGGAAAATAAACAAAAGAGGAACTATCTTGAAGTCGGAAAATTTAGAAAACAATATAAGATCTGGGTTTAGAGCTTGTGGGACTGTCCCATTTAATAGTGACGTTGTGTTAAAAAAATACCGGATATGGATGAAGTTAGAGAAGCGGCTCGCACAGAAAGTGCAAACTACGAGACTAAAACTTTACAAGAATTTTTAAAAGCACTTGGTTACAACCGAAGAAACACGACCAAAGCGGGGAAAGAAATTAAAAGTATCGCCCAGCAAAGAAGATTCAGATGATGATGATCTACAACTTGGGGCTGTGACTGTAGAATCTGACCAAGATAATTTAGAGACAGTTGACTGTGATTTTCTTTGAATTCTTACAAATGTAAAATCTTTAAGGTGCGAAAGGTTCCAATTCCCCATTTTGAATTGAATAATTCAAACAAATATCTAGTTAGTTAATTTAGTAGTCACAATCCTTCATGTTTTGTTTTTGTGTTTAGTTATATTTTCCTAGAAGGTATAGAGTTATTCGAATTGCGTAATTTAAACAAATACCTACCTAGTTAATAACTTTAGTTCATTTATGTTTGTTTGTGCTTTTATTATATAGTTCTACTTTGCTGAAATAAATTAGTTTTTGTTAAAAAAGCTTTTTTTTTACTTGCGGTTTGTTATAAATTATTATTTTTAACTTTATGTGTTCGCCTACGCCCCCTTTCACGACTAAAGATGATTTCTAATGCACAATAAATAGGTGTCCATGTTCTCTCACACATAGGGGCGAAGGCGGACAGACTTTAACAAAAAAAAGTAGTTGGGGCAGTATTTTTCCGTATACTTTCATTTCGTATGATATTCTAGAGATATATGGCTTCCTTAATTAAAGGAGTAGAGGTTATTAGCAAAAAAGACCAAAAATTGTCCGGCTTCACGCCAGATTACGGTACATTACACCTTGAACTCAAGAAAGCTGTAACGGTGTACTGTCGTGCGTTACGGTCAGACAATTTAACATGAAAATAAATCTATAATTTTTCTAAGTAGTCATATTTAGTATTTGATAATTTAAATACTTTATTACTGACAGACCTATATTGCGCGTATTAAATTTTCTAGATTCAGTTAAGCTTGCGGTTGTACGTAAATAGGCTAATTATAATTATTGTATATATTTAAGTTATTATATCACTATATTTCAGTATTTATTTGACGCTAAGGATGCATGAATTCCTCCATTTCAGTGATATCATTTATTTAGTTTTTTTTGGATACCTACGAATCTCCCTCGTATTTGTATAAATTTGGCAGCCAATAGGCGACACGTTGTCCACCGGGTGGTGTAGACTAGATTTTGGCTTTTCTTGTTCTTCTTAAGGCAGATTTAAAAATGCGTTCTTGTCGCACACTCAAATAATGCTTACTTGGTTGGCGAATAATTGCATGCATGTCCTGATCACAATAAATACAAGGGGATTTGATATTTAATATTATCATTCAATTGGGAAGATAACATAAAGATTAAAACTTATTTTTCCTAGTTATTTTTCTGTTAATTTTGGTTTGTTGAATTATAATATTTATATAGCTTATAATTAATTGAGTAAATTAAATTGTTCTAGTATATTTTTAAGCAATAGTTTTCCTTTTCAATTAAAATCATTTAAGACATACGTTTACTTTGGGGTTTTTATTTGCGCCGTCAGCCCAGCAAACCTGTGTTGAGATTTGGCTATCCTATGTTAAAAAAGGGAACATTTTTTTTAATTCTTATTTAGTCTTTCCCAGAGTTACATCAGTCAGGTAATACATTAAAATTTGTATTTAAAATATTGATTATTTAGATTAATTGTTCAAAATTTAAGATTTTTTTTATGAAATTTTTTATATTATATTACTTAATTTCGAGATCACGCCATACCATGTTGAGGCTTATTTTTTCTTTTCGTTTCAGCTCTACACCGACTTGCCTTGCCTTTTATTTTCCTACAAACTAGTTTTTTTTTAACTATTAAAATTGAAATCTAAAATTTCATATAATTTTGTCTTATCCATTTTGAAATCAGTACTTGGATTTCTGGATAAGTTTTTATAGCTAGACGCCTAACTAGCCGCCTTTAGAAATAGCCACTAGTTGCTAGATAATTTTTTGTTGTCTACCACAACTATTTATTTAGGCTTAAGTTAAATATTGGATAGAATTCCGATCCCAATTGCATCTTAAATTCAATTTTGGTTCCGAGAAAATAAGGTCATCCCGGATATAATTCGTCATAAATCCTGTTCGAGAACCATTGAGGGAGAGGAGTAGGAAGGCGTTAAAACAAGAACTGATGCAGCCTTGGGCCGTCCACAAAGGTCGTGGGTTCTCCACCACTATTAAGAGTTTTGGTGAGAAATTTCCATTTTTTTTTTATTATCTAAAATTTTTTATTAGTTTATTTCATTCGAAAATTTGAGTAATTAGTTATCTTAACAGTGTTTAAATTATTGGCCAATTAGGGTACATATAATTTAATATTAGTGACCGTAATTTTACAAGTTATTTCACAAGAATTTTCCTTTTAATTATTGCTAATTTTTTTTAAATTATTAAATAATTCACCTGCTACGTTGATTTTGAACATTTGCCTTAGTGTAATTTAAATATTTTGTAATAAATTTGGTAATTTGTTGTTTAAATAGGTTTTTTTTTATTTTGGTTAAGGTACAGATAATAATTTCAGAAGAAGGATTTTCCGCAAAGCCGGTCTTATAACACGGCAGCACATTTATTTCTTTTTTTATTGCCGATGGCGCCCTTTTAAAAACCTTACTTAAGCTCCGTGTTATAAGACTTGTCTTCTGAAAAGGATACTGTATACATTCAATTATCGAAAAGGACAAAAAAAAATTAAATTAGTCTAAACATCCTCAATCCAACTCATGCCAGAGCCGGCAAAAGGAGCTGTCGTGCCTAGGCCCTTTTAAAAGGTTTGCCTAGTAATATTATGTTCGTTAAAACCCCCATACGTTACAAAGCCGTTTAAATTTAATTGATTGCTAGTTCTGGCCCCCGAATTGTTCAGTTCTATATCCAGTTGACTACAGACTACTACTTACTAAAAAGTTAAATAAAAAAAACTTATACCTGCATAGTACAGTACTTTGCGTCGTACACTTGTGAGCTTGGTAAATACTTGCTTCTTCCACTCATTTTTTATCTATTTCTACCCCCCTTATTTAATCTCATTCACACTGTACAGGTGCTAAAATACTATTACATGCTGTGCAACTTTAAAATCTGTATTACTTTTTTAATACGTTAGTCGTTCGTAGTACCTTCTAAGTACAATAAAATTAACTACTGGCGTATGTCTGTGTGCACAGCGTAAATACAGACGTACAGATACCATGAATGAATTTGCTCATGGGGTAATAAAGACATAAAGTAGGCATTCTAATTAGACTGCTTCAATATTTGGCAATAATAATCACAAATGTTGACCGGAGAGTTTTTTAAAAATACATGGATTTAAGAAGTACCTAAAAATGTATTATTTTAGCGGTCATGTCTAACAAAAATGTTTAAATCCAGATCGAACACGCATACATACACACATTCATTTACCTTTTACGCCTATTCAAATAAAACCATTGGTTGTTACATCCCTCGTAAAAGGGAACTATTGTAATTATGGAAAAATCACCCTCTGAGATTTTATCAGATATTTACGTTTCCTTTAAGGTCCCTAGATGCCAAAAAACATGTTTTCTCAATTCCGTCGGTCGGTCTGTCTGTCTGTCTGCTCGCGACATTTTGGTAAAAATCCATACAGCAAAACAAAATGGCGGTCTAGTGAAATGTTGAAAAATTAGGACTTAAAAAACTACTTACCTAATTTATCTCAAATTTTGCACAAAAATGAAGTATTATAGAAAAATCAACTGTTAAAATTTTCGTACGAATCCAAGGTGGCGGAATAAAATGACGGCATAATAAAATATTTAAAAATTCAGCCTGGAAAAACTACTTAATGGACTGATTTCAAATTGTGTGCCATAACTAATTGTGGTATAGAGATGAACTAGTAAACCTGTGATACTAATTCAAAATGACGGAAGAAAATGGCGACCAAATAAAATAATTTTAATTGTGAAAAAATCAATCTCTTTGGTTTTACATATAATCAGATTTTAGCGTCCTTACATACTAAAAAAATATGTTTTATCAATTCCGTCGGTCCGTCTGTCGGTTTGCCTGTCTGTCTGTCAGTTCGCGGTATAGCTTAAAAGCTACTCAGCAGATTGACTTCAAATTGTAGTCAAAAATTAAGGGTCATATGGGGATGACCTCTGGTAATATTTTGATAAAATAAAAACAAAAAAAAGTGGCGGTCTAGTGAAAAAATTTATTACTAAAAAACTAATTATCCAATTGCCTCAAAATTTGTTCAAAAATTAAGTGTTATACAGGAATAAACTGGTAACATTTTGGTACGAATATAAGATAGCAAAACACAATGGCAGCCTAATAAAATATTTAAGAAATCGGCCGGAAAAAAGCTCCTCATTAGATTAATTTCATATTTTGTGTAAGCATTAAAAGTGATATAGAGATAAACTGGTACTAATTCAACATGACGTAACAAATGGCGATGTGTGTCAATGTAAAAACTAGTTATTATTTTAAATTATGCCCAAAAATCAAGCGTGGCATAGGTAGAAACTGGTAAAATGTTGGTAGGAATCCAATATCATGGAACAAAATGCTGCCCAATAAAAATGTGGTTATAATGATGGTATTACTAAATGACTATGTACTGAACTAAATTGTGTCACACTTTACCATTCATAATAAAAAAAAGATTCATAGCGAGGGAACTGCAAAGGAAATTTACCGATTATACATATATTTTTATTTGTTTTTTTTATTTAAAATTTTTAAATTAATTATTTTCATTATTTTTACTTTTCATAACGCTACTATGTGGTTTGTTATTCTCCTCCATAAAATAAGTTTTATTCCAGGAAAGGGAATTTTACCGAATTTTTAAATAGTTTTTTGGGTCGCCATTTTGTTTTTACATACATTCGCAGTAAAATTTTACCACTTTATCTCTCTGTCACAGTTGGTTTATATACAAAATTTTAGGTTAATTGAATATGTAATTTATCCTTACATCACTTTTAATGCTTATGCAAAATTTGAGCTCAATTGAAAAAGTTGTTTTTTAGATATGATTTTCGGAGGGCGATTTTCTCACGATTACAATACTTCGCTCTTATGAGGGAAGTAAAACGAATTAGATTACATGATGAAGAAATGTGTCTAGCCAGTCTAGCAAACCAAATAGATGTGATTATAAATGTACCACATTTTACAGATCATTAGAGCCAATTTTCAATATTTATCTACCTCTCCTAAATATATTTTAGATTTTCTGTATATTACTGCTCTTTGGAAATATTCAGAAAATCAGTAAAAAGTATAAATCACAAACTTTGAATTATTGCATTTTAGTCCTTAGTTTGCTCCGATTCCATGCAAAGTTTAAGATTTAAGTTTTCTCTCCGCTAACTGCAGTGAATATATTATACAATGAGGAAATTACATTCGAATACAGATTTGGCGACAAAATTCTGTCTTTGAAGATGCTCTCAATGCCTGAAGAATTTGCAACAAAAGGAATTCTCCAAATATATTTGAACTTTTCTAATTTTTGCGACACTTAATCTATCCACTATAACACCTAAAATAGTTATTTATGTTATAAGGGTCGAAATAACGATCATTATGAGACTAGCCGAGTCTGATACCACGGCATGTCTCATAACGATTATTTTCGATCCGAATGACATCCAAAACTGTTTTCTGGCCTCAGTTTAGTCAAACATTGTTCAAATTTTGTTAAAAAATATTCCCGAAAGGCAGACGTTTTCTCGTTGCTAAGTTCGTTGTTTCAGGACTATAATGAATTAATTACGGTTCTGAGACTATAATGAATCTATTACGGTCCTAGGACTATAATAAATCTATTGAAGCACTCAGTCTTAGTCCGTCATTTTGACACTAAAGATGACGATCAAAATGATGTCAATATCACAGAGCAGAAGGTAAATACTTTTTAACCCACTCGATTTCAAAATAGAAGAGGTTATCAATTTGTTTTTTATGTATATATACTGACTTCTAAGGGATGATTTGACCAATTTGCGTGAAATTTTGAGGAAGCATTCAGGACAGTGCAGGGTGTTCCCATAGCAAGCATACTGAAATACTCTCGACATGACGAGAGCATATCATGTCCTTGCCATCCTTCAAAATGTCTGTATTGGGGCGTGGTGGCAAAAACGTACTTTCTGCAAATTTTTACTTTTCGGTGGGTATATTTCGGAAACGATCTCAGATAAACTTTTGAAAATTGACACATTTTTAAAGCCCACTTGGGGCTCTCGAACAGTACTAAACGGATCTCCGTATCATTTTTGGTTTTTCGTCTTGTAATTGTTTTTTTTTTCGAGTTTTTTTAGAATATCCTTTGATACACGATAACTGTCGAAAAAAATGAAATATCGACTTGAAACTTTTAGGAAACGTTTATTTTAACTGAAAATGGGCAAGATCAAAGTTTGAGAGGTTTTTAAAAATTCCTAAACCTCGTTTTTTTGGTCGAAAAGAAGGATACGTTGAACGCCGTCTATTTGCCAAACATTTTAAGTTTTCGACAAAAGCAAAAAAGATTCTGAAAGAGCAAAGATGAGAGAAAAATTTTGTAAGACGATATCTTCAAAAAAGTGTAAACAGATTACTTTTATCGCCGCTTTTTAAAAAAAAATCCATTTTCTTAATGATTTTTTCTGACGTTTTTGCTGTAGCTCACCACTTTCGGCTCGCCAGGGGACACAGGTGAAGCAATTTACATAAAAATAAAAATATTTTTTAAAATTAAGCATTTTATATAAATTTACATTATATACTTAACAAACAAAAATCTTTTTTGGCTTTTTCGCAGCTAAATAAAAATATTGAACTTTAAATTAATTGAAGCAAATATTTAATATAATTACATACCTCAACATGTAGACTAGTCTGTCTATCAGGACCCATCAGTGCGCCGATCGTAATAAACATTAAATTAAATAATAAAAAGGAATTGTTTTCAAAATGTTAAAGTTTGTCAATTTGTTTGACTTGCAACCTAGATATGAAAAAAAATGATAGTTTGCAGCCATCTATAATGTTATTTTTAAATATGTTCAGATTTTTTGTTGCGTTTAGATTGACAAACAAAAATCTTTTTTGGCTTTTTCGCAACTGAATAAAAATATTTAACTTTAAATTAATTGAAGCAAATATTTAATATAATTACATGGGTCCGGTAAACTATCCTGACAGACGATTTTGGCACATTTTATTATTTTTTTCAGAAACTACCCATTTGCAATATTACATTTCAAAAATAAAAATTGCGGAATATGCAAGAGTTTTCCTAAAAAAAAATTAATTAAAAGTCACATTCGGTCACATTTTGACAGCCTTGAAACGAAACATTCAGCAATGTTGCCAGATTTTAGATTTACCAATTTGTTAAAGGAAATTAAATGACCAATTGAAAATTATTTGAACAGAATTGTAATTATTTATTGTTATTATTATAGTTTTAATGAAGGTTTTATTGACAAACCTGGGCTAACCTAACGTTAACGGGACAGATTCATCTAGCAATATAGTTTTTGTTACAGAAAAATCCCCATTTCAATAGAGACTCGGAATTCGGTTGGCGCGGTACCGCGCGCTTTCTTTACAGAAAACCTAACCAGTCCTAACCTAACCTAATCCACATTTTTATTAATTATAAGTTTTGTTATAAAAAAAATTAGTTTTACTATTTATTTCTTTGATTTTGAATATGGCAACGTCCCACATCAAATTAAAAACCAAAACCTAATTACATACCTCAACATGTAGACTAGTCTGTCTACAGAATGTTTCGATTGGCAAACAAAAAAGATTTTTGTTTGTCAATCTAAACGTAACAAATAATCTAAACACATTTAAAAATTATTTACTTAATTATAACATTATTTTCTATCAAAACTAGTGCGTTATAGGTATACTCAAAAAAGAATAATGATTTAAAAACGTAGCGAGCTGAACATCTTTTCATAAGAGCGACTCATTGAGGAATCACAATCATCAGCAATTCCTCATCAGACTCCCCCCCGCACGCCGGCTTTCGCGCTTAAATTTGTTTACGGCAGTTGCTATGGCAATGCGATGGTGAATATCCGTTCCAAATAGAGATGGGAGCGGCATAAAACTGCTGCTGCAGGCGCTTGTTCGCTTGATATAGAATTAATGTAAATTAAGTACGTTCGGATCATCGGAGGCGGTAGCAGTTTTGCATCGATCGAATCGAATCGAAATTAGCTTTAAGATATAGGTACATAACTGTTTTTTAAGAACAAAAAAATATATATTTAAAATCTTATAAATTCATATTATTTCCTCTAAGTAATGAAAAACTCTCCAAAGCTATAGATAATTAACATCATAAAAAGGGTAAAAAATAGCCATTTTGGGCGTGGCACCCCGAAAAATTTAAGCCTGTTGCTCGCTACAGTACGCTTCCCCCGTTCTTAAATCCACGAACCACCACTGTAGCTCGCTAAAAATTTGTTTTAATAAAATTATCAAAAGGCAAAATTTATGAGGAGGCAAAAAGGTACAAAACTGCGTTTCAAGTTTGCAGTTAGATTCTTTACAAGAAACACTACTTGCGTTTTTTAACTTCACTGACTAAGAATTAAATTTATCTTAAATCAGCCATACTTCTTGAGGTTTTGGGATATTTTTTTCTAAAAGTACATTGATACTCCGAGGCCCTTTAAAAAATCTAATCCTCTCAGATAAAAATTAAAAAAAATATAGTTTTTTAAAATTGACCTTAATTCCCAAGGGTACCTTTACTTTCAAGCCGAATATAACCAAAGTTATTTAGTAATTTCATAAAATAGCAAATCAGATTGAGAAACTCTAATTTATTTTCTACAACTTTGGGATGGTGTATTTGTTCCTACGACGTACCTAAATACTTGCTTGCAAATCTGTCTTAAAAAAGTCTGCATATATTTGAACACATTTTATAGCCGCTATCAAAACTAGGGATATAAATTTAAAAATATCGATAAGTGTCGATAGGTGAGCAAATGTCGATAGTTATCCGATGATATCGATAGATAACTAAAGGTATCGATCGATTACCATATTTATAAGCAAATTATGCGCCATATGGAAGGTGAGGACCATTTTTTTTACTCTTCAATAATTTTCTCGCATATTTATGGATAGATAGGCAGGAATAGCTATCGATAGGAGATGTGCTGTCGCTTATCGTTCCATAGGTAAATAGGTAAAATCTAATATCGCCCATCCCTAGTAAAAAAATAAATATATATTTAGGTAAATTCTATTTAATTCTATGGTCTCAAAAACGATTTTTGGGTATTTTTGAGAATAGCGTACTAAAATTTAGATATTTTTAGGAAGAGACAATTTGAGGTACAATACTTTCTCCAACTTTGTAAAATACCTTTAAGAAAATTTGAGATAATTCCCAGTATATGATTTATGTCGATATTCTTTTGATAGAAGTGCTATTCGACTACTTTTTTAGAAGAGTTGGAGCAGTGAAATACTTGCATGTAATTGGATACCTGGTAGATATGTTTTTCAGTATATAGGTAGGTATTTTTTGATACAGGGAGGTTTTCAATATAACTGCTCCTAAGTTGTGTGTACTTTTATGGTAGTATATATTAAACATAGGGAATACAACAGAGTAAATACGAATTTCTTTATTGTACGCTTCGGTTAAGTCGTAAATCCTTTAATATATTATACAAGGGCAGTAGGTAGGGAGTGTAACAGATTAAACACTGATGTCTTTATTGTACTGTTCGGATAAGTTGTAAAGTGCGGGACACGAAAGAAAACCGGGCGGTCCTTAACATAAAGGTTCATAGTCTTAAGCAAGCGGAAAAGTAAAATTTGTGTACGCAAATACATTTTATGTTATTTTATTTGTTGTAATAGTTTGCCGCTTCACCTATAAAGTGCGCCAGCTAAGCGGTACGGAAAATTAATCGAGGATTTAGTAAATTTCGCACTGGTCCACTTGTAATTGGGATGTGCGTAGAGTCTCCACGCACTTGCCTCTAGAAGGTTCTAGCTATTTCCAGTGGTGCCTATACATTTCGAGCATTTGTTTTCATTTCTATATAAATGCGTTGCTTTGAATTTGAATGATTATTTCGACCTAACGATGGCGAGCAAAAGAGGAAAAACATTTCGAAGCGGTGCACATGAAGTTATTGCGAGCGTTATAGAGAGAGGCCTGTACTAGAGAAGCTGAAAATAATAGTTTCACTATCACAATTCAAAATCGTACAGAACGCGCTGCATTTTACACTGGAGTTTCGGAAAGTAGTGTAACAAAAATAGAGAGATAAGATCGCTCATGTTCTACTTCACCTTTAAAATCTCATGGTAAAAAAATACCCCGATTATCATACAAAGATAAAACTGACGATGGTGATTTACAAGTAATTCGATGAACAACAGAGGATTTTTATATAAACTTGAAAAAGGTTCCGACCTGCAAACCTCTACTGCTTGATGTAAAAAACAAAATAGACTTTCCGTACAGGTATAAAACCTTAAATCGGCTTTTACGATCAAATGGTTTTGTTTGCCAAGTGCCAAAATAAACGAAAATTGCTCCTTGAGGGACCAAATATTTCTCACTGGCGGGTGAAATATCTATCAACTCTAAGGCAGTATAGGCAAGAAGGACGCAATATTGTGTATCTAGACGAAACCTGGGTAGATAATGATATGACTGTGAACAAATGTTTGCAAAGTGAAAGTGTTACAGGTGTTGTTCAGGGAATCTGCTCTAGTAGTCACTTTATTATAGTTCATGCTGGTTCAGAAGCCGGATTTGTTCCAGGTGCTGCTTTAGTTTTTCGCTCGGGATTAACAACTGGAGACTATCATGGACGGATGAATAGAGATAATTTTGAAAAGTGGTTTCTCGAGAAGCTTCTACCTAACATTCCTCCCAAATCAGTCGTGGTAATGGATAATGCGTTTTATCATTCTCACGTAGAAGATAATGTACCAACTAAATACTCTACAAAAGCTCATATGATATCGTGGCTTAAATCGAACAATCTTGTATGTGATCCAACATGGAGAAAATATCAATTATATGAAGTAATATCAGCCAACAAGCCTAGAGAAAAAAGTATAAAATTGACGGTCTTTTACGTAACCTCGGTCATACACCTTTAAGGCTGCCTCCATACATGTGCGACCTTAACCCTATTGAACTTGCATGGGCAGGAGTAAAAAAATATATTCGAGAGCGCAACACCGGTGAACTTTCAATTAAAGATTTAAATAAAATAACATTAGAAGCGATTGACTCAATATCGGCTGAAAATTGGAAATCGTATGTTAAAAATGTTCGTTCTATTGAAGATAAATAATGGGAAGTAGATGGCAAAATTGAAACGGTTATTGATGATTTAGTTATCACACTGCGATCTTCAAGTAGTGACGACGAAACCTCGTCATTTTCAGAGGAAGACAACGATTTTGAAGGAATCGAACCATTAGAATCACAGCCGTCAACCTCAAAAATGGCTTAGTTTTTTTCCATATATTGTGTAAAATTGTTCATAAAGTAGCTGTCAATAAACTGCTTCAAAATAATTAATTTTCTGTTCAATACCGGGTGTCAAAAAATATCTAATATTGCAATTAATATTTGAAAAACTACAGAACTAATATTTTTCTAAAATTAACACATCAATGTAGTTATAGTAGGGGAGCCAGCACTGATTCCAGTGAACAAGATTATGCAGTTCGACTTTGGGCTATTCGGGTATGCCAAAAGTGACCGTTTGTCTCCGTCTATCGTATTACTTTGTACAGGGAGCGTCATTGTGAAGTACTATACAGGGTGTTTCCTAATTGCGTGCTAATATTAAAGGGGGGTGATTCTTGGACCTTTTTAAGAAAAAAGTTTAATATGAACCTAAAAGTCTTAACTTTGGAGAAAAAGGGTTTTAAAAACACATTTTTTTTTAAATCCTAATGATCCTGATGCTATTATAGATAAATAACTGTGTGAAATTTGATACACGTCTTTTATGCATAAAAGGGCATTTTTTATTAACAAACAATTTTTGAAATTTCTACTAGTAGCGTGCATATGTAATTAACCGGGGTAAATCCGTATGCTCTTTAATGCATAGAAGACATGTATCAAATTTCATGCAGTTATCTACAATAGCATCAAAATTGAGATGAAAAAAATGTTTTCTTTTTAAACTTTACCATCCTGTATCTCAAAAGTTAAGACTTTTAGAACATAAAAACACCCCCTTTAACATCAGCACGCAATTAGGAAACGCCCTGTATAGTACTTCACAATGACGGCCCCTGTATAAAGTAATATGACAAACGGAGACAGACGGCCACTTCTGGTATACACGAGTAACCCAAAGTCGAACTTCATAAATTAAAATTTTCATAAATCTCGTTCACTGGATCTGATGCTGGCTGCCCTTACTGCGGTACACGAAAGAAAAAAACAAATATAGATAAAGGTTCATTAAGCATAGTTACATTTTTTAATTATCTGAAGTGCGTATAGTCAAAAAGGAGTGCTATATTATTTAAAGAACGACGGGACACCACTGGTTTAAAGAGATTTCTTGGCCGACCTTCCTAAACCGATTGACTTCGCCCGGTTTTCTTTCGTGTTCCGCACACAACATATTAACACCGTGATTCTGGTGAAATAACATATACAACGGTCCCGGTAACTTCCTTTATGTTTTATTAATTATGTTTAAAATTTCAACTCAGTTTTAGGCATCGAAAACTTTAAAGCCATCAAACAAAAAAGATTTAAATAAAAATTTTTAAAAAACCGACTTCAAGAAAAGCAGCAAAAAGTAAAAAATAATATTTTTTGCAATCTTGAATAATTTAATTTATGGAGTCGGAGTCAAACGATAAAGACAGAAAATAGACATTATACTAGTACATACATTATATTTATGTAAACATTCAACACACTTTCAAGATTATTTTATACTGTTAAACTTTCGTTCCAGCTTGAATGAGATCAAGATTTACTTAGGAAGCCGTGTTAACTTAAACTATATTTTAAGAGAATCTTAATAGCCGGGTTATACTCTCAATCCAAAGAGGTATAGAAATAAACACAGAAACAGATGAGATGGAGACGATGAAATGAGGCTTCGATTTCTTAAATTAAGTAAATATTAAAATATGTTTTTGACTCGTGTAGTACCTAACAGTAATACAATGTTTAAAGTAAGAAGATATTATCGTTGATTGAAGGAAAGATTTAATCAACGATATGATGATGTCATTACGTTAATTATTGAGTAGAAATTATAAAATAGGATAACCAAATATGAAAAGAAGAATTTAGAGTCAATATTTAAAAACACATTCAAATTTATTATATTGACAATAACTAGTAAATCATGTTTGTTAATATGTCAACCATAATTACAATTTTTTATATCCAGAAATATAAATATTGTAGTAGGTATTTAATACAAATGAGAATTTATTCTATTTTTTTAATTAATATTAAGTGATACATTAATATATTTTTATTACACGTACCCTAACGTCACAACATAGGACACCAAGATCCCTACCTGGAAAATGTTCAGTAGCTCCGCAGACCCAATGATCCATCCAAACGACGATCGCGATTACGTTCTTTTTAGAGCTCATCAGGCCGCTATATACTAGCGAGCTCCGTGTAGGGAAAACGCACCAAATGGAATCACCTGTCTTGTGACTGGTGATTCCACCTGGTGCTGTAACTAAACGGTTGTTCTTGATGAGTTCTTGAATGAGCGAAAGAAGTAAATACACCGAAAAAACATCTGTTTCCCCTAGAGAGTGGCAGAATTCAATCCCATTGTAGTTAAAGCTGATTTAAAAAAAAATTTAAATTGTAGCATTCACGAATTTTTTCGTACCTGCAGATCGGTACCTTCTAGGACAAAAACTATTAGGCAAGTCAAAAGTTCACACTTTTCCTACAAATTATACAGTACATATTTTTGTATTGGGTCAAGAAATTGGGTAAATTTGAGTTTAAAAAAAAATCGTTTTTATGGAAGCAATGTAGTTTCAACCAGGGGCGTTGTCCCTGTACAAGAGGAGGGCAAGAAAAACGCGGCCGAAAGTTCAAGTCGTCTATACCAGTTCAAAAACAAATTATTATGGGCACTGATAATATTTATTTTAAGTTTCTTTATATGACTTACAGTTTACTCAGTTGTAGCCGGTAGCTCAAAATCTATATGTCCTAATGATAAGAAAGGTCCCTGATTTTGTTAACTCATAAAAGATATGTTGTGACCTTGTTACTTCCCTCGTAAACGGGAAGTATTGTAATCGTGAATTTAGGTTTTATACGTCTTTACATTTTAGCGTCCCTAGATGCCAAAAAAAAAAATATTTTATCAATTCCGTCGGTCCGTCCCTCGGTGCGTCTGTCTGTGTGTTTGTCAGTTCGCGGCATAGCTTAAAGACTACTGACCCAATTGACTTTAAATTTTCATCAAAAATGAAGGGTCATATGGGTATGACTGGTAATATTCTGGTAAAAATCCAAAACGTCGAAACAAAATGGCGGCGTAGTGAAATGTTAAAAAAATTATTATGATAAAACTGTTTTTCCAATTTATTTCAAATTTTGCATAAACATCAAGTATTATGTTGGAATCAACTGGTAAAATTTTGGTACGAATCCAAGATGGCGGAACAAAATGGCGGTATAATAAATTATTCAAAAATTCAGCCTGAAAAAACTACTTAATGGATAGATTTCAAATTGTGTGCCATAACTAATTGTGGTGTAGGGTTCACCTAGTAAACTGTGTTACTAATTCAAGATGGTGAAACAAAATTGCGGCCAAATAAAATTTTTGTAATCGTCAAGAAAATCACCCTCTCAGGATTTACATATCTTCTGTCGGTCTATGTGTCAGTTCCGACATAGCTTTAAATACTACTAACCCGATTGACTTCAAATTAAATCAGATATTAAGTTTCTAAATAGTTTTCGTTAACAATCCTTTTGTTGTTATGTTAGAGTGGTATATTATTTGGGGTTAGAATCCAGTAAAAAATGTCTATATCCTGCATGAAACACATATTTTCAGTCTTTACCTTCTACGTTGGACCGCAGATATTTCCCAGATATTAAGTTTCTAAATAGTTTTCGTTAAAGATCCTCTTGCTTTAATGTTAGAGTGGTGTATTATCTGGGGTTAGGATCCAGTAAAAAAACATGTTTTTTTTTATTGTCGACGTTTCGCTACTCTATTGTTGTATTCTCAGGATACATATAAATTTCATATCCTGCATGATACCCATATTATCAGTCTTTACCTACTCCGTTGGTTCACAGATATTTCCCAAATATTAAATTTCTAAATAGTTTTCGTTATGATCTTCTTGTTGTTATGTTAGAGTGGTGTATTATTTGGGGTTAGGAAATATCTGCGGAGCAATGGAGTAGGTAAAGACTAATATGGGTTGCATGAAGGATATAAAATCTATGTATCCTGAGGATGCAACAGTAATTTGCCGAAACGTCGGCAATTTAAAAAAAGGCCTTCGTTTTTTTTTTATTACGGAGTAGGTAAAAACTGATAATTGAGAGAATCATCGTTTAATTGAGGCGCAATGATATATTCATTGCGCCTGCGGCATTGCAGAACATGTTCCAGACAGGGATCATGTATCTTTTTTGTGACGTTGGTTTAATGTGAATCAAAAGTACAATAATATTATTTCTCCTAACAAAAGTCAGAAATCAACAGTGAAATTCAGTGCCGGTCGTGGTATTAGCCAGCGGAGTAGTTGCTATTTTACCCTACACGGGGTCGCTAGTCTATGGCGGCCTGATGAGCTCTAAAAAGAGCGAAATCGTGATCATCATTTCACTGAAATAGATAATTGCCCTTGCGGCATTGCAGCACATGTTCCAGGCAGGGATCATGATATCCTTATTGTATCGTTGTTGTAACGGGAATCAAAAATACAATAACCTAATGATTTATAAAAATCCCTATATTGAGTATTTTTGTACTTGTTTCAAGTTATTTCTTTATTACAGCCAATATTATTTAGATAAGATGTGTCGTGGTTAACATTTACAATTACATATTTCCAAATTTGATAACCTTTTTATTGTCATTATCTTCCTGATACAAGGAGAAAGTTTCTTTAATCAAAACCATAATACAACAAATTGTGGAATCTGTACCGTTAAAAAACTATTAAATGAAGTTGTAGTTATTTTTGCGCATTTTGCTAAGGTGGCAACGTAGTTAGTGTGAAGTGAAATTAAAATAAACCCAAGTAAATTTAGATAGGAATTCTTGTTTATGAATAACCGTAAGTAGTATATAACCATGTTATTAATACGTATAAAATTATATATTTCGTAAAAAGTGACAGCGGCTCGGGACAGTCACAACAATAGTATCCCTTGGTCATAAGCACCAACTTTTCAGAATTGATGTGGGTGCTTTATACAGAGAGAGAAATTAATTTGTCTGTGAGTGATAGCTGATGTACGGAGCGGGGGAAGACGAAAAGTAACACGAATGACATAATTAAATAAAAATGGAAACAATTTTCTGTTATAAATTAATAGGTTTCAAATAATGAAGCGTTTCAGTGTAAATGAAGGAATAAGAAGTATGCAATTTGCTTAATGTAACCATAATAGTTGTTTACCTAACTAGAGCGGAAAGTAGTATTTATGTTTCGGCTATATATAATTTGATTAATATCTATGACAGCTGTCAAAAAAACATATTTTTTTAATAAATTACGACACTTCAAGTTACATAGAACGATGAAAC
Source organism: Kuschelorhynchus macadamiae (assembly GCA_030620095.1). Taxonomy (NCBI): domain Eukaryota; kingdom Metazoa; phylum Arthropoda; class Insecta; order Coleoptera; family Curculionidae; genus Kuschelorhynchus; species Kuschelorhynchus macadamiae. Next base: position 11,354 of record JAUTXW010002727.1, on the reverse strand, counting down.
TCGTATATAAAAATTTTAGGGAGTTTAAAGTTATCAATTCACCTGTATAACATATGAGGAGCAACTGAGCAAAACGCATTAAATCCAAAATATGTGATTTTGAGTTATAGACGAAAAACCAATTAAGTTAAATTTAATTATTAGTAAATATTTTTTCGACTACAGAAATATGTTAGTAACATCTTTTCTGTGAGAAAGTTCTATTTTTTTTTTAAATTTTAGAATTGCTATCTTTTAAAGATCTTTTTTTCATGGAATTATTTCATTTTGCTTAACTATGGTGTGGATTTATTGCATTTTGCTCCATAATAATGGATTTATTTCGTTTTGCTCAACCATTGTTTGGATTTATTTCATTTTGCTTGATAATTAAGTTTATGTCATACATTTTAAAGACAAAAGATTCGCCATACTACCCGTAAATACTTTATTTATAAAATAATAATAGACTTAAATATGTACGCCAACATCTTCTTCTAGACAATCACATTCGGTTTCCATCTCATTTTCACCATCACCTGTATCATCTTCTGGGTTTTCTAAAATTTTCTTATACCATTTCAGGTCTTTTTCTTCTTCCCACGTCTCTCCAAATTCTTGTACCAATAAATGTTTGAGAGATTTTTTTTTCTTTTCCTTCAGTGGTCTTCCTATGTTTGCTGTTTCTAATGTCAACTGCGAATCTTTTTTTCCTTTCTTAAGTAATGTCCTAGGAACTTCTAAAACACTTTCGTACCGGAAATTTTGAAAACAGGTAATGGTTATTGGTGAACGATGATTTTTCTCTAAGATAATTCTTTTAACATCTGATATCCCATCAATTTTTTTAAAAAATGATTGCAATTTTTTCACATCATAGAGAATCCAATCAGATGACAGGCTCTTAACTGTTCCAAAAGAGTTGTAAATATCTTCGTATTCTTCTTTTGTTTTTAAAGATGTACATTTTCTTAAGGCTTTTTCAACGCGCCCAAATACTCTGTCCGCTGGTAAGAAGCTGTGACCTCTAACAGGAAATGTAATGTGAATTTCATCCAAATTTTCAGGCGATTTTTTCTTTAACCAATAGTAGAGGGCATGGATGACATGGGCATTTTTATTTTGCCCTCCACATCCGTCACAGAATAAACGAATTTGTTTTTTATTTTCAAGATTTAATGAATCCAGGTGGCAAAGTAGTGCAGATGATACTTCTATCGACCCTCGACCAGCCATATCCTCGGTCCATGTGTAAAATATTGGGGTTTTTGCCTGCATATCTACATAGCATAAAATGTAGAAACTCACTTGTTGGGCATAAAAAGCGTCATTAATGGGCGTACGTGGAAGCGGCTGAACTTGCTGCTTATCGAAGCAGAAGGTGATTGAATCTGGAGGCTCTTCTCTAGTCAACTCATAAAAAGCCTTGGTTCTTTTATTATGAATTCTGTACTGAACAATCAACTCACTTTTTTTCTGTCCATCTTTTTCTATTTTAATTTTGTGCCTTAACCGATTACAAAGGGAACAGCAATCTGATGCAGGGGATGAAAATCCAATGTTAAACTTTGTTCTAAAAATTGTGGAAAACATCGTCAAACTAGAGATATGATTGTTATCTGTACACTGCGAGTTATACTGTTTATGTAACTTTGATATGCTCAGACTTGCGGATAAATAGATCCTCTTTGATTTGGATCTATTATAATGACTTTCACAGTCCTTCAGATTTCCGATAAAATCGATAATTTGTTGCTTTTTATTTTCCGTTTTATGCGAAACCCGATCTCCTCCTCTTCTTTCTTTTAGTACAACAGAATTGTTTTTCTTTTTGCAAACTGTATTCACCCTCCGCTCACTGATTCCCAGAGCTTTTGACAGGAATTTCAGACAAACCCTTGTGGGTCTTGTCTTCTTAATGGGTCTTACGTGAGGGTATTAAATGAGCGAGAGCGAGGGTTTTGTTTGACACCTCGTCTTCTTTCCACGGGACCAACAGATATCAAGTAGGAAAGTTTTATATCTTGCTCTGATTTATTGGCCGTTGAGTAAAATGATTCTCTTAACAGTTTTATATCAGAAAACTTAACACTAGTGCAGTTGAAGGATTTACCTGAGTGATTACATGGCCGCTTGAATTTCTTAAGTAAAGGATCTTTATCTTGATACCTAAAAACAAAAATCTATATTTCAATACCATAAGTATTAGAAAAAATTTCGTTTTCTTACCGTTTACTTTTTTGAAGGAATTTCTTAGACACTTTAGACATTCTCTTTCGACTTCCCTTGTTGCCATCTTTGACACAAATACTGGGCATAACCTTTTCCATTTTTACGTACAAACTTCGCTACCACGATTATAGCGCACAACGTATTACTTAACAGACTAACGAACAGCGAACAGCTTCCTAGATAACCACAAAAAGTCAACTTACTCGAACTAATTCGGTATCTCACGTACACAGGCCAGACAAACAAAAAATAACCGATAATAATAATCGGATGACAGATGCTGACCATAGAAAATCAATAGTATAGACTGCTGATGACAGCTTTTCATTATAAATCAATCATAAGTCACCAAAAGTGCAGGTGCCATCTTTTGGTAATTCGCTTAAATAAATTTAACATTTTACAGAAATATGTTTTTTAGGGATTTATTGCACTTTGATCAAACAGGGTGGATTTAAGCCAGTTTGTCTGGTTACAAATTGGATTTAATGCATTTATGCTAAGTTTTGAATTATTAATATGGCAATAAGTATTGGATTTAAAGCATTTTGCCTGAAATGAAGTATGCAGATTGTAGATTGACCAAAACAAAGTACTTTGTACGAAACACTTTAAAAATTTTAAAAACTGGATTTATTGCTTTTTGCTCAGTTGCTCCTCATATGTTTTACTCGACCTGTTAACAGGAAACCGGCCAAAGTGCCTCCTCCTTTTTGGTCTACCCTGTATACCAGCGCAAGTAGCACAGTTAATCATATATGGGCTAAAATGCTGTGATATTTGCTAATATCTCTGGCTAATTAGCTAAAATTGCTAGCCAAAATAACAGTTTTATTACAGTATAAATGGGGTAAAAATGGCCAATTGGCAATTATACGACCCACTCTTTTGATTTTATGGTGGGGTTTATTAGCTACTTTTTGACTTTAAAATCGAGCTTTTTTAGCTGAATTCTGATTAGTTTTTTAGCCGAAATTTGAGTAACATTTTTTCCGAAATTTACCTAAATAATTTCTCATTTTTTGCCTTTTCTTCATTTATATGATAACTCATCAATTGTTAAATTATGTAGAAATAGTATTAACAGAGCCAATCAGTGTAAGAATTTATGAGAGGAAATGCAAACATAACAAATCATGGTTTCGTAGAAATACGAAGACTATGATTTATTTGGTAAAATATTCATTTGACGGTTGGTGGAGACAAAAAGCACTTGGGTAGGAACTTTTACTGTTAAAATAATCTAAGATAGGTATATAAAACCCGCGCCCCTTCTTGAAACTAAACATTTCGTTTTCTACACTTTTTTTTTGTTTGGAGATATAATTTACTAAGAAAATTCATTAAAGAGTCACTAACGTAAAAAAATATGAATGGAAATAAGTTTTTATTGGTAGAAAGAATATGTTTGTTTAAAGTGATCAAGTAATGGCTGCTAGGAATTAATTTAATTTTAATTTCAATCATGACGGATTATAAAAAACTTTATCAAATGGGAATAATTTTCAAATGTAGCAACATTTATTAAAATTTTGCCAATAAAAATGCCTACATGGTTTGCCTTTAGTACTCGCTAAAAAATGGCTAATTTAAGATCCAGGAGCCAGCGTAACAAAGTTAAACGACGATTACCCCAAGTCGGCGTTTTTCTATAATATGTGGCGAAATATTTAATCTTTTGATTAGACATGTTGTGTGACATATAATTTATATTTCGTTCTTCTAAATAAATCTTCAGTTAGGTTATTTATAGATTTATAGATTATAAACGTATATTTGAAAATGTGGCATTTTTTGGCAATATTAAGGCCAAAAAAAGCGAAATAAAACTACCCAATTTTAATTTAATTTTGAAACAAAAATATGATAATAAAAGCCATATTTTTTCCTCTCAATTTTTGCTGTCTTAAAATATCATAATCTCGCATTCCTATATACCTATTATTACTATAATTAAACTTAAATACTTTCTAAAATATGTTTGGTTGGCATTTGGGAAAAATGCCTACTTATTGATTATATTCTGACCTCGATTTCTATTGATTGAATATGAATATTGAAAAATGCCATATTCTTGCATTTTAAACAGCTATGCTTACTATAATTTAACTTCAATACTTACTAGAATATATTTGGTTATATTGTGGCAACAAAATTGAATGATATTTCTACTTTTTGGCCGTCCAATATTACAAAAAAAAGCTGGAGCTTTCATGGCTAGAAAACAAACCAAGAATCATTTGCCAAAATTTGACAAATCTCTGGTTTTTATGTGTTTTTTATGGATAACGGTTAGGCAAAAAAGCTCATCAGCTAATTTGTGCTACTTGGGGGACAAACCTGGTTTTGATACAAAAAATTAAATAACAGAAGTTGTTTGGAATATCACCTCAATTTTATCTTAAATATGTATAGTCGAGAAAGATTAAGTATCTACATCAATGACTTCCAGGATTTTTCAATGTTAGAACATTTACCCTACCTATTTTTGTTTTCAGTTTGACTATTATTGGTTTTGCGTAATCAAAATATGATTTTTTTTACTCTTTTAAACCCCTTAAAAAATATCGCTTACTTATCCATAACTTCAAAATAAGCGCGCTCTTACGTTTTCGTAAGTCCAGATAGTGTCGAATTAAATTGGTTAAAAGTATAAAAGATGCTAAATTAGGAAAAAAACCTGTTTATTTCGTAACTAAAAAACGGAAGATGCAAGAGAAAAATAAACTATGCTACGGAAGAATACCTTTTTACCCATTTTTACAAACAAAATGGTTTTGGTTGGCCCTCGCCAATCGCCTGGCGGGGGGGCTTATTTTGGGGCCGGGGGGGACCCCCCTAGTTGCGCCACTGTTAGTGAGGAGGGTGAAAGGAAGTATGATAAATTTTGATTTATTAGAATTGATTACTTCAAATGTGATTTTCAGAATTCCTTTAGCGACTTTCAAAAATAGTTAAAAAACGCACAAACATATGTTTATTCACAAATAAAAATAACAATATATTTTTAAATTATTATTTTATTAAACAATTATTTAGTGTTAGTTATAACGTTTATATTGAATGTACAGTTTGTTGGATTGTTTACATTTAGAGGAGATGTCAATTCCAAATACTGTTTATTATAAGTTGTACTTGTTGATGGAAATTCAAGTTTCTTTTCGGTAAAAATTTTATTTTGCAATTTGTTTTTCGTTCTCTATTGAGTCTTCCAAATAGCCTTCTGCCACGGTAGTGGATTTCCATCCGCCATGCCTCTTGATATTATGATATGATATTTTCTCATGAATCAGCTAACATTGAGAAGGAAGATCGGCAATAACTGTGACCCGTGTAGATTTCTGGATTTGGCAATCACAGGTATCCGGCAATATTGGATGGCATCTTCCCAAATGTATTAATCCCCACACATTGTATTGTGCATTTTCCCTGTTTGTAGTTTACAAATAAACGATGATGAGGTCTGTTCGAACGGCGTGAGCTACATATTTCCTATAAAGCTGACAGTGAACTGCATCTCCACCAATTACAAATGTTCTCGAAATATGAGTTTTTGTATCAGGAATTTTGATGATTAGTAGGATCTCTTTGTCTTCAATGTTATCAATGGTTAATTTAGTAAGACCTTCGCGACAACATGCACCTGCCAATCCAATAATAGTCGCAACTTTAATCAACAAATAGACATCAGGTGCTTCTGAAAAAAATTTACAATTTCCGCTTTTGAAAAAACTTTGGATTTTTTTGGACGGTGCCCTATGTTTTTCCGTTTCAAAAATGCTATTAATTTTGAATATTTACCTATATTCACATCTTTGTCAGCATTGAAAAAATTGACCATATCGTAGAAGATTTGCAGATTTTTCGCCAAAATAGGCTAGGAGTACTTCTTCTTTTTTACCTGTTTCTTCTCGCACCATTGTTTAAAAACTTTGTATTCTTTTTCATACCTATAGAGGGATTTTTCGGGCAATACCTGTAAGGTGACTGCTGCAGCTTCTTCAAAAATACTTTTCAGGAATACATCTTCGTCTGTTTTTTGCATATTGAGTGGCGAAACCGTCTTTTAAAAGCACAAAATTACAAATAACTACGCAAACTAAATCACGCGCAGGCTCATAAATAGTTGTTATTGCTTTTGGTGTCATCGCAACCGAGACTTGTCTAGTAACAGTAGTAACACTATTGTTGAAACAATTGTAACTAAGTTTACTTAGCATTAAGCTAACTGGAATGATGAGATTATAATACGATATAACTCAAAATTATAATGTAAATAATGGGATGAGTTTTTGAATTTTTCCAGGTATTGAGGAAATACAAATCTGTATGAGAAATTGCTTCTTTCTGTTAAGCCGATTTTTTAATAATTTTTGAAAAAAAAATTGCCTTTTTCAAGCACTAGTGCGGAAAGTAAAGTGGGGCAAAAACTAATCTTTCGCACTCACATGCGTGCGGAAAGTGCTTACTTTTGACACGCTCATAGGAAAAAAAGATTTTAGGGCCGGACTATTTCTTTATGTCCTATATATCTTTTTTAGTGGACTATGCGATGTGCATACATTGTGACACGAGGTTTTTGAAATAAAGAAATTTTAGGTTCCGGGGAGAAATCCTCACGAACTGCAAATTTAAATTTTTTTTTTCCACAACTACTAGCTTTAGATATAGTACTGAAATGTTTCACAACTCTTTCTATGGCAAAATATTACTGTCAACACATATTCTCAAGTGTTTTTGAGATACAGATAGATAAAGTTAATATAAAAAACACAAAAAGGATTAATATTTAGAATGAATGTGCTTACATATAATTCATATATTACCTACATTCTTTATGAACCTAGTAACTAGGGAAATGTTTTTTCAAGCACCAGTGGCGCGTCGCCTCCTGTCATCTCTTGTGTATTCAGCTTGAAAACTCTATTTCTCTAAATAAAACTCTACAAAAAATATGTTAACTTGTTTGGTATAGGGTATGAAACGTTACGATAATAACAAAAAAAAAACAAAGTTCAAATAAAAAAATATGAATTTTGTTTAAACTTAGTCATTATTATTCTAGCTACTCTACTGTTATATTTTCTGTAGTTGTAGAAACAAAAGCTAAAGATTTCTGTATAGAAAGGCGAAAGAGAAGTTAACCTGTCAATAATATCACTTTTAAACGCCTGTAAAAGAAAACATTGTCCCACTAGCTTATTAAAGCCGCGGATAGATGGCTCGACATGCACAATTTTAAATGAGCTTGAGATTCCTGCTTATTTCCATGACGTCAATGGAATTCCATTCTTCATTTCGTAGCAAAATTAAGGCTGTACAAATAAGAGCAAATAATAATACATTTCTAATGTATAACATTACATTTTGTTTGGAACTTTTAAGTAAATATTTATACTACAAGAAAATAATATAATAAAGTACTAAGCACGATTTTTGCGCACCGTCCTCTGTTTTAAAAACAAACCAAAAGTAAACATATTTTAAGATTTTGAAAACTATTTGAACTCAATGTAAATGATTTGTAAATCTTTAGCCTCCTATTAAATATAGGATTTTATCGGGTTTTACTTTTTGCATCCTGTGGAATTCTTGTACAGGAATCCTTAAGTTAAACGATTCAGTGATAGTTCTTGTTTTGTTAAAATCAGTGACGGCTCGTACTCTAAAATTTAGTTAAAAAATATGGGTATTTATGTTGTTCTCATACCATTTACAATAAAATATATTAACAAACTTTTTTTTAAATTAACTTGAAAAATGGTAGTATTCAATTGGGAAAATTCCAGGGAGAAGCTACGACGAACGTTATAGCATTGGGATGTATGCGGACGTACTACTTACCGCGTGAATTAGTAGCTGAAGTCTGGCATGTGAGATGATGAATCGGCTGGCCGAGTATATAATAATAAATATATTAGAATATCTGTGGGCGGTGGCTCACGGACTGCTGTTAATGGCGTTAATAGTATGTTAGTCAAGCAACGATAATAAGGATACCTACAGTGTTACCGCGCTGAGTTTCTGAAATGTACTGAGTAGAAGCAATAAAATGTACTAGATTGTACTAAAGCTTACGATAAAGTAAAATATTGCCGTTTCTCATAGAATTTACCTATTTTTTTGCACTGACGAAATTAAACAATTATGATTTGCAAGAATTTTTATTTTTTATCGTAAAATATGCTCGAAACAACAAAAAACAATATAAAAAAACAAAAAACTATTATTTCTTAAAAAATTTTATATACAAATTTACGGAAGCCTAGAAGGGCCACAATTTTTTTTATTATTCAATTCTGACTTTAAACTCAGAATTTTATTAAATTCCGACTTTGAATTCAGAATTTTGTTAAATTCTGACTTTAAACTCAGAATTTTCTTAAATTCCAACTTTAGACTCAGAATTGACAAATAAAAAAAATTGTGGCCCTTCTACGCTTCCGTACAAATTATACAAAATATTTTATAATATATGCCAAAAAAAAATCAAACAGAAAATTATTATTTTTCTATTTTTTTTATTATACTACGGAAGCGTAGAAGGGCCACAATTTTTTATTTTTTAATTCTGAGTTTAAAGTCGGAATGCTATGAATTGTTCCACCAAACTACAGATAGTTAAAAATGATAAAAGGGGGGAGGGTACAAAATAAAAGTTTCCTATTTTGATTTTTGAGTGTTAAATTATTCCCGACAAATTAAACATATGTTTAATTAGTTCATTTTATATATTTTTATTTATTTCTATTGCTGAAAGAAAAGCCAAAATAGAAAGAATTTAGTTAAATTCTGACTTTAAACTCAGAATTTAATTAATTTCTGACTTTAAACTCAGAATTTTGTTAGATTCTGACTTTAAACTCAGAATTTTGTTAAATTCCGACTTCAAAGTCAGAATTTAAAAATAAAAAAAAATAAGGGCTTCCGTAATTATACAGCTTAAAATGTAGACCAAAAAACAAATATCATAAAAAACCGAAAACTTTAATACATTATAATAATACCTATAGATTATTTTTTATATTTTTTTAAAATGAATTGGTTACTTATAGGCAAAAAAAATCTAAAAACAACTAAAAATAAAAACTAAACCGATGAAAAGGAACGGAAAATTGCAAGTCAGCTGGCATGTAACTGGCGGAGTAGGGAAAAATGCGCGAGTACGAAATCAAGTTGTTGATTTATACATCGACCGATTTTTTATGACGATTGGTCTTAATAAATAATTTGCAAAACGTTTGTTTTAAAACTTGAGGTTGATAATATAAATAAATGTTGATAATTTAAATGATCTTTAAAAATGTATTAGAATTAAGGTCGTTTAAGAGGAAATGTACTTTTGTACTTTGCTATCGAAAATATACTAGAAATAGTACAAATGTACTAAAACGGCAACACTGGATACCTACCTATTTTGCTATGTGCCCAGGAAATAATAAACTACATTTTGGCCTTGTGCGTTTTTAGGATGTTTGCAAAATTATTTTTGAAAAATATTTACCTACTTTTTAAAAAGAGAATTTTCCCTGTATATTTTCTGATACGGCCCGGCCGACTCTGCCGCCACTGAGGAGCCGTTACTGGACTTAACATGTATACACAATAAACATTAAAATAATCTAAATCCGCCTTATATTTTACTTATTAGTAATAAGATTATCTGTTGTAAATAATACAGGGTGTAAAAATAAAAAATTGTAATTTGACAAACCTCGATAACAAACTAAATAAGTACCTTCTTTTCCTGCTATTGTGCATGTTTCGTGACTAAAAATTTAAAGAAGGCCTCTAAACCTGAAAAATAAAAATTAAATGGAAAGAGAGGGTCTGGTGGTAAATTTTTTGAAAGGAATGGGTGATCCGTCCTAGGAGTGTAAGGTGTGAAGGGGGCAGTCGAGACTATATCTGGGGGCGGTACTTACCACCCGGTTACATAAACCTTCGGATACATAAATACTAAAAAGTATTGTAAAAGTATTGTGGCCAAGTTTAATAGCATTATTGCAGATCACATCACTAGAATTAATAGAAATCCTTCAACTCTGCTTCACCATTTAGGTGTTCACATTCAAATTGAACTTATTAATTACATTTTTAGCTTAAAATAAAGTACACATTTTGAAAATCAAATTAAGGATCATTTAAAACAAATTAAAAAACTGATATAAAATTAGAAAAATGACATAAGTTAAAGCTTCTTACTAGGGTAAACATCATGGGCGTTTTTAGGGAGGGGGGAGACAAAAAATACAAATGCTCCCCTCCCAGAACTAACAACCAAGCAAATTGTTTTACCAAAAGTAATTTAAGTACCCTATTTTAATTTTTAGTGTCCATGAAGATGTTATGTTTATATTATCTTAAGTAAGACGCAAAGACTTTTTTATGATGTCGAATTAAATATAATACTGCCCTGAATGCAAATGATAGAAGTGCGAAAGAAAACCGGGCGGAGTCAATCAGTTTAGGAAGGTCGGCCAAGAAATCTCTTTAAACCAGTGGTGTCCCGTCGTTCTTTAAATAATATGGAACTCCTTTTTGACTATACGCAATTTAGATAATTAAAAAATGTAATTATGTTTAATGAACCTTTATCTATATTTGTCTGTTTTCTTTCGTGTACCGCACTTCTATATCTCTTTTGTGTTGTAAAAACGGCGAACTTTCGAATTTTAAAATGATTTAATTTTGATTTTTCTTGATCGATTTACCTATAAATATATTTTTTCTGAGTTCTGTCATTAACGGTTCCCCCGCTACTGCCTACGTCCACTATTATTGAACCACCCAGCATAGTGATAACGATTTACAAGTCCAGATTTTCGCAAGGGCAGCCAGCATCAGATCCAGTGAACGAGATTTATCAAAATTTTAATTTATGCAGTTTGAGTTTCAACTACTCTCCGTTTGTCATATAACTTTATACAGGGGCCGTCATTGTGGAGTACTATACAAGGCGTTTCCTAATTGCGTGCTGATGTTAAAGGGGGGTGCTTTCATGTCCCAAAAGTCTTAACTTTTGAGATACAGGATGGAAAACTGTAAAAAGAAAACATTTTTTTTTTCATTCCAATTTGATGCTATTGCAGATAACTGTGCAATGAAATTTGATAGTACACAAAATTGAACGCTATTACGAG
>JAUTXW010002726.1:0-48817 GCA_030620095.1 Kuschelorhynchus macadamiae | reverse complement strand
ACACATGCTTTGTTTGTTAAGGAATACGGGGAAGTTGTGGGTAAGAGCAAGTTTGCTGAATATAGACCAAAAAATGTTTTCCTAAGTAGCCAACTTCCTCATAACGTGTGCCTATGTAGATACCACGAAAACTTCATTTTAGCTTTAAATGCCATGCATACCATTTCACCGGAATGTCTTCGCTATAACCAGGATTTTCTCAAGTCCGTCATGTGTGAAGACCCTACTAAAGAGTGTTGGAAATTTACTTGTGGTGCTTGTAAAGACACTTTAGATACAAACTTAAAACAGTATGTAGGTGCTTGCAATAATTCCGAAGTCACATGGTTGGTATGGCAAGACAGTGAAGGAAAATTGTGTAAAGTTTTACATTCAGGATCAGCTTCAGAATTGCGAAAACACATCATCGATATGCCTAAAACGTTTTTTGAACATTTTTATGTGAAAAGGCATCAAGCTGATTCATATCAGAATGACAGGAAGAATATAGCGGCTACTAACTTCGATCCATCAGCTGCTTTGGTGCAAGTGGATTTTTCTGAAAATTTCACATGTGTAGCACAAGACGAAATTCAAAGCTTTCATTGGGCTCAACCACAAGTAACTTTGTTTACGATATCGGCTTGGTATATGGCCACACAGCATCCAATGGTTATTGTATCTGATAATCGAAACCACAATAAAGAAACGGTAGCAGTTTACATGGATCGGGTAATAAGAGAATTGCCAGCATCCGTTACCAAAGTCTACATTTGGTCAAATGGACCTGCATCACAATTTAAGAACAGGTACATTGTGGAAACTATTAAAATCATTCAGCAACGAAATGAAAAGAACATATTTTGGAACTATTTTGCTACATCACATGGAAAAGGTCCCGTTGATGGTATAGGTGGCGCGTTGAAAAGATTGGTGCGAAACAAGGTTATGCGAAGAGAGGCAGTTGTGTTTAATGCAGAACAATTTGCCAAAGCTGCTGAGGGTTCCAAAGTGAAGGTTATTAATGCCACTCCAAAAGAAATAGAAGATGTTGCTAAAGAAATGAATCTCCATGCCGTTTTTGATCAAGCTGCTTTAATTCCAGGCATATCTAAGGCTCATATATTTTATTATCAAAACGGTACTTTAAAAACAAGCAACATTACGTCAGACTTGAAGATCGGCATTAGAGTATTAGATGAAAATGTTGTTTATAGTGATGAGGATGATGATATTCCCCTGGCTGTTCTCAAGAGGAGAATACAAACAATTTAAAATTGATCCACACTATACTTTTTGTTCGAAATGTATTCATTATTTAATTGAAACACGAGTTACCAATTTAATGTAACGCGAGTTACCACATTTTTTGCCGTTTGCTCTTGAAAGCAAAGATTTGAAAAATTACAAGTTGTACTATAATTTTGTTTATATCTCATCTTACTAATGTTGTTTTCTAATAGAAGTTTAACTGTTATATTCGTAGAAAAATTGAAAAGATTATGAAAAGATAAACCTTATGTCCTTAAGATGTAACGTGAGTGACTGATGAGTTTTAATTAATAAAAATGAAGAATCTCAAAACATTTCCTTTATTGGAGTAATAAAGTAACTGTATGGCAACAATATAGGTTTTTAATTTAAAATGTTGGCGTTAATTGAACGGTTAGAGTAAAGAATTGTCATTTTATTGCCAAATAATAAATCTGATTGTATCTCGAGTTACCATGGAATGTCCCTAATATAGTTTAGCATGCCAGGCATCACTGAAGAAAAGGTTACAAGGATCAAGAAATATCGGATCAGTTTGGCTCATTTTCGTTATTTGTTTGTTATTGTTCTTATTAGTATATTATATTTTTTTTCAATCCATATTTATAACAGAAGGACACGAAAAAATAAAATTATATCAACATAAAAAATTACTACAGAGAAACTTCTACTCAGCGAACTTCTATTTAGGGAAAAATCCTTATAACGAATTTTTTATCGGGATTTTGACATTTTGGCAGTGTGCAATGTTATTTTACCCTCAAATATGTACCTAATTACTTGAACTTTAGTGCAGCCGCAACCCCGGCTGGTCGTAAAAGTCATTTGCAATAGGTTGGTACTGCAATAAATACCCTGATTTATGCTTAGGGTTTTTCTTATTTCCTATTTCAGCATAATTATCATTATGCCTTTAAAAGATAAAGAATCCGAAGCCCAACAATTTTGATTCAAATTTTAGTTTAGTCTTGGCTTTTTTCTTGAAAAGATCTTGGAGTGTATTATCGGTTTTTGGAAAAGCGTTAATTTTTTAGTAAAAAGTATCCTGTGTAAAAAAGTTTGATAACGAGGATTTTCAAGCAAGTTCTGGATGGCTAGACAAATTTAAAGACCCTCATGGGATAGTTCAAAAAACTGTGGCAGGTGAAAGTGCAGAAGTTTATAAAGAGGATTGCAAAAACTGGCTTGAAACTATACTTTCACAAGTTTTGAAGGAATATGAGCCAAGAAACATTTTTAATGGGGACGAGACCGGATTATATTTTTTAAACATATGCCAGATAAAACTCTTACATTTAGAAATCACATATGTTTTGATGGAGAGCAAAGTAAAGAAAGGATAACAGTCATGGTCGCTGCAAATATGGAGGGAAATGAAAAATTGAAGTTGTCAGTTATAGGAAAAAGTAAAGCTCACCGATGTTTTCGAAGAATCAAATCCTTAGAGCTTGACTATGATTTTAAGAAGAAATCATGGACGACAAGCGAAATTCTCGAATAGTTTAGGCTAAAATTTGACAAAAGCGTAGGTATGCAAGAGAGGAAAGGGGTGTTTTTCGTAGAAAATTTCACACCTGTACTTTATAGCCAATCAGATGCCTTTATTTTTCAACGTTACCATAGCAACGGGTCGGATTTCCGGAAATGTTTTGCTTCCAGGGTAAGCTGGAGGTGATTACACTGGAAATCTTTTTGACAGATGTCATGTGATAAGACAGAAAATTTACATTATTGCATTATTGTTTAGATATTTTATTCCACAGTTTGGGCTTTCAATAATAAAACAACTTTATATGGTCGATAACATATATAGTCAATGTGTTATCGTGCGGGTCATACGATTTATCAACGACAAACTTTTTAAGTTTTTTTTTTATTACGTGTAATCATATCCTCCGCATAAAATCCGGAAGATGAATTAGATAGACCTATGATATTTTCATACGAAAAAAGAGGATAAACATATAAATACCAGCAGTTGCAAAAATATTTGAGCGATGTCACTTCAAAGTCAGATCGACAAATCAGTGACAAAATGAGTAATAGAAAACAATTTTCGGGTTTTTTTGCATCCACAAGCGAAAAAAAAAGTATTAAATCTAATAAGATATTACGAAAATGAAAATTCACCGGCCAATATCCAGGAGATGGTAGCAAAAGCTCTGCGAATCGGTATAAGGACTGTGCAGAAAATTGTGCATGAAAAAAAGCATAATTTACTACCAAAGAAGATTAAGAAATGTACACGAAAAAAGCCATAGACAGAAGACTTAAGTGACAATGTAAAAATGGATGTTCGTAATGCAATTTACGATTTATACACATCAAAAACTAATATAACCCTTCAAATTTTAAAAGAATCTTTCAAAAATCGAGGCATATTGGAAATTGGACTAAAATCGTTGTCAAAATTAATAAAAATTTTGGGTTTTCGATATAAAAAGGACTGTAATCGAAGATTTTTATGCGTGTTGCCACATATAGCAATTCAGCGTATCCAGTTTTTAAAGAAATACATGGAAAATGTTAATTCAAAATTTAGAAAAGTGGTATTTTTAGACGAGAATTGGATATTTTCTAATGGAAGTGGATCAAAGTCTTGGCAGGACGAGTCTGTAAATAGTGTCAAGAGAAGAAAGGGATGTGAGACGGGAAAACGGTTCAACATTTTGCATGCAGGTTCTTCAACAGGATTTCTCCCAGGTGCAAGTTTACTTAAGTTAACATCCAAAAGTATGGACTACCATGATAATACGAACTCTGGATTGTTTGAAAAGTGATTAAAAGAACAACTGATTCCAAATTTAGATGCTCCATCCTTAATCATTCTAGACAATGCATCTTATCATTCAAGAATCTTAAATAAACAACCTGCTTCATCTTGAAAGAGAAAGTGATATTTATGACTGGCTCATAAAACAAAAACAAAATCCTTTACCCAATATGCTGAAACTAGAACTTCTTTTAATGGCAAAATCTATCAAAAAACCAACAATATATGCCGTAGATGAAATATTACGGGAAAATGGACATGAGGTTTTACGACTGCCGCCAGACCATTGCCAGTTTAACGCAATAGAATTAACATGGGCTGGGGCAAAATCATATTACGAAAAACACGTGAACGATGGTCTTACATCAGATGACGTGCAAATTGTTTGGCAATATTCATTAAATTATATTACGCCGGAGTACTGGAAGAAATCTGTGGAACATACGGAAAAATTAATATGAGATTGGTGGAATCGAGAACGAGTTCTAGCAGTCGAAATAGCACCAATGATCATTGCGCCATTTGAGGACGACTCTGAGGATGAGGACTTGATGATGATGACAGTTTTAGTCTATAATATTAAAAAGTTTCTGAAGGACTATATTAGTCTTTGACGTGTATAAATCATAAATTGCATTATGAATATCCATTTTCGCATTGTAACTTAAGTCTTTTGCCTTTGGATTTTTTCGTGTACATTTCTTAATCTCCTTCGGAAGTAAATTATGTTTTTTTTTCATGCACAAATTTCTGTACATTCCTTATACCGATTCTTAGAGCTCTTGCCACTGGCTCCTGGATATTAGCCAGTGAATTTTAATTTAAAAATTTTTTTATTAGATTTGACACCATTTTTTTGCTTACTTTTTTAGTACATTTGTAATTTTGTAGGCAATAAATAAATAATTATAGAATACTTGTTCTAATTTCCAATGACGCACAGACATACCTACAGACAGACGGAATTGAGAAAACGTGTTTTCCGGCATCGAGGGACCGTTAAACGTAAAGATCTGAAAAAATCTCACGAGAGAAGTAATAACTAATTATCTTGTGTTTTTAACAAAAGTGTATAATATTTTTGCAAAATAAAATTTTTTTGTTATCACAATACAAAAAAAAAACAATTTTTCTTTGCACAAGGGCGGCCCGCATTTAAATAAATGACACTGTATAAGTGGTTAGATTTTTAGATCAAGCGGGGCTCATAGTTTTTGGTGATTGATAAAAAAATCTCACTTTCATTAAGTGGCTGTATAAACAGAACATATCCTGAGTGTTCCTCTGATTCGAACCGCCTTCCGACTTTATTAAGGCGCTTGGCATTTTGTGTATTTTTGTTTTAGCGAATTTTCTTATTTAGTCCCTCGGCATTTAATATATAAAATAATATTAAGGGGCTATCTTAATAATATTGCGTAGTATAATAAAAAAAAACTATTTTCTTTCTCCCTGTATATTTGTAAATAGCCCATTGAGATTTAATAGCTCGATAAAAAAATCACACAACATTTTGTGTGTTTTCTGATTTGATTCATAATGTTGGTGACCTTTGGACCACGATAAGACCGCATTCGACTATAGTATAATTTTTGTTCTTATAAAAAACAGAAGTTTATCAATAATGGTCTTTTAAATTACCTCGAGAAGCAACCTTAACCCACAACTGATAAGTCCTAACAGATTTTTAATGGAAACATAAGTGAGTTTTTAAAAAGTTTTTTTAAAGTTTAGTAATTTAGAATTTGAACAGTGGTTAGATTTCCAAAGAAAAATGTTCGTAGTTATCGATGCCAAATTTTTGAAAAAAACAAACTGAGAAAGTTGAGAGCACAAAAACAAATTTAATCCAGTAAAAAATAGTTTACAAACTATTATAGCGAATATTTTTAAGGGTCCCTAGATGCCGGAAAACATGTTTTAGTTCCGTCTGTCTGTAGGTATGTCTGTCCGTCATTGGAAATTAGAACAAGTATTCTATAATTATTTATTTATTGCCTACAAAATTACAAATGTACTAAAAAAGTAAGCAAAAAACCGGTGTCAAATCTAATAAAAACATTTTTAAATTAAAATTCACTGGCTAATATCCAGGAGCCAGTGGCAAGAGCTCTAAGAATCGGTATAAGGAATGTACAGAAATTTGTGCATGAAAAAAAAAACATAATTTACTTCCGAAGAAGATTAAGAAATGTACAGGGTGTTCCAGCGAGGACTGAACAGGGACCTATTTTCGACCTTCCTTGTATTTTGGGAAAATTCAAAATAGCCAATCGATATATTTTTTCTTGTAGAATCCAAAAATGTCATCGAAAAAATATTTGAACCAGAAACAAAAGAGTTACGCTATGCATCAGGTGTTTTTTAAATGGAATGTATCGTTTTTTATACGATTTTTGGAAAGAGTGATTTTTTTATGTCCGTTCTGATTAAAAGATTTGATGTTGCGATAGCTGTTTATATTACATTTTAATGTTTTACAAACTAAAATTTTAGCTTTACCTGTTTAAAATATACGATAGGTTGGTATAGGTGATCAAGGTAAAATGACGTTTGAATGCTTTGTCAATAAAAATTGACATTATTTTAATTATTGTCGAAGTCTTCACCTAAAAAATATATATTTGACTCTGATCGAAATGAAATACTCTATGTAAGAGAGACTACAGATTGTTATGATATTTTACAAGTGCCAATAAAATGCAAGAGAAGCAAGAAGAAGATTTATTGCAAATTTACATAGAAATATATCCATCAATACAATTCTAAGGATAAAAAACCTATTTGAGGAAAATAAAACTTTACATGATAGAAAAAGAAATATACAAAGAAGAAAAAATCGAGACCAGGCCATTATAAATTATTTTCAAGTTAATCCAACCAAATCTATTTCGGATGCAGTTCGGGAAGTTCAGTACGGTGGCGGTGTAAGGCGCAGAAGAGTTACCCGAGGGACTGTTCACAGGACTCTGAAAATTCATAAATTTAGGCCTTTTCGTATCCTTCTACTTCAGCACCTAACACCGGCACAAAAAGAACTTCGCTTCCAATTTGTTTCTCAAATGGTAATTCGGCAAGAAAACGAAGACCCTGATTTATTCAAAAATATTGTGTGGACCGACGAAGCTACTTTCACAACATCGGGAGTATTCAACAGACATAATAGTCACCACTGGGCCGTTGAAAATCCAAAAAAGTTCCAGACTATTACATTTCAAGGGAGGAATTCTATTCATGTTTGGTGTGGGATAAAAAACAATAAAATTTTGGGACCAATATTTTTTAACGGGACTTTAAATGGGCACAGATATTATGAGTTTTTAGAAAACGAAATTGAAAATTTTTTGGAAGACTTACCATTGGCAGAATATCAGAATTTAATTTGGCAACATGATGGGGCGCCTCCTCATGCCGTGCATGATGTGGTTCAATTTTTAAATCGGCGCCATAACGAATGAATAGGGCGAAATGGAACATATGCTTGGCCGCCCAATAGCCCCGACCTCTCAGTTTTGGATACATTTTTTTGGGGCCATTTGAAGAACGTCGTATACAGACAACGAAACGAAAATATTCAAGAGATCATGGGAAAAATTGTCGATGAAATAAACCGCCTTAACCAGGAAAATCATATTGTAACAGCAAGTTTAGAAAGACTACAAAGGGGTTATCGATGTTGTTTCGAGAAAAACGGCGGTCACATTGAAAACTTATGTTATTAGTAGTTTTATTTTATTATTTAATAATTATTTTTTATTGAATTTCTTTTTCTATCATGTAAAGTTTTATTTTCCTCAAATAGGTTTTTTATCCTTAGAATTGTATTGATGGATATATTTCTATGAAAATTTGCAATAAATCTTCTTCTTGCTTCTCTTGCATTTTCTTGGCACTTGTAAAATAGCAAAACAATCTGTAGTCTCGTCCAAAGAGTATTTCATTTCGATCAGAGTCAAATATATATTTTTTAGGTGAAGACTTCGACAATAATTAAAATAATGTCAATTTTTATTGACAAAGCATTCAAACGTCATTTTACCTTGATCACCTATACCAACCTATCGTATATTTTAAACAGGTGAAGCTAAAATTTTAGTTTGTAAAACATTAAAATGTAATATAAACAGCTATCGCAAAATCAAATCTTTTAATCAGAACGGACATAAAAAAAATCACTCTTTCCAAAAATCGTATAAAAAACGATACATTCCATTTAAAAAACACCTGATGCATAGCGTAACTCTTTTGTTTCTGGTTCAAATATTTTTTTCGATGACATTTTTGGATTCTACAAGAAAAAATATATCGATTGTCTATTTTGAATTTTTCCAAAATACAAGGAAGGTCGAAAATAGGTCCCTGTTCAGTCCTCGCTGGAACACCCTGTACACGAAAAAATCCAAAGGCAAAAGACTTAAGTTACAATGCGAAAATGGATATTCATAATGCAATTTATGATTTATACACGTCAAAGACTAATATAGTCCTTCAGAAACTTTTTAATATTATAGACTAAAACTATCATCATCACATAAAAAGTCCTCATCCTCAGAGTCGTCCTCAAATGGCGCAATGATCATTGGTGCTATTTCGACTGCTAGAACTCGTTCTCGATTCCACCAATCTCATATTAATTTTTCCGTATGTTCCACAGATTTCTTCCAGTACTCCGGCTAATATAATTTAATGAATCTTGCCAAACAATTTGCACTTCATCTGAGGTAAGACCATCGTTCACGTGTTTTTCGTAATATGATTTTGCCCCAGCCCATATTAATTCTATTGCGTGAAACTGGCAATGGTATGGCGGCAGTCGTAAAACCTCATGTCCATTTTCCCGTAATATTTCATCTACGGCATATATTGTTGGTTTTTAAATAGATTTTGCCATTAAAAGAAGTTCTGGTTTCAGCATATTTGGTGAAGGATTTTGTTTGTGTTTTATTATCCAGTCATAAATATCACTTTTCTTCAGGATGAAGTAAGTTGTTTATTTAAGATTCTTGAATGATAAGATGCATTGTCCAGAATGATTAAAGATGGAGCATCTAAATTTGGAATCAGTTGTTCTTTTAACCGCTTTTCAAACAGTTCACAGTTCGTATTATCATGGTAGTCCATACTTTTGGATGTTGAAGAAAACAGTAAACTTGCACCTGGGAGAAATCCTGTTGAAGAACCTGCATGCAAAATGATGAACCGTTTTCCCGTCCCACATCCCTTTTTTCTCTTGACACTTTTTACAGACTCGCCCTGCCAAGATTTCGAACCACTTTCATTAGAAAATATCCAAGTTTCGTCTAAAAATACCACTTTTCTAAATTTTGAACCAACATTTTCCGTGTATTTCTTTAAAAATTGGATACGCTGACTTGCTATATGTGTCAGCTCGCATAAAAATCTTCGATTACAGTCCTTTTTATATCGAAAACCCAACATTTTTATTAATTTTGACAACAATTTTAGTCCAATTTCCAATATGCCTCGATTTTTGAAAGCTTCTTTTAAAACTTGAAGGGTTATATTAGTTTTTCATGTGTATAAATCGTAAATTGCATTACGAACATCCATTTTTACATTGTCACTTAAGTCTTTTGTCTTTGGCTTTTTTCGTGTACATTTCTTAATCTTCTTCGGTAGTAAATTATGCCTTTTTTCGTGCACAATTTCCTGCACAGTCCTTATACCGATTCCCAGAGCTTTTGCTACTGCCTCCTGGATATTGGCCGGTGAATATTCATTTTCGTAATATTTTATTAGATTTAATACCATTCTTTTCGCTTGTGGATGCAAAAAACCTGAAAATTGTTTTCTATTACTCATTTTGTCACTGACTTGTCCATCTGACTTTGAAGTGACATCGCTCAAAGATTTTTGCAACTGCTGGTATTTATATGTTTATCCTCTTTTTTAATATGAAAATATCATAAGTCTATCTAATTCATCTTCCGGATTTTATGCGGAGGATATGATTACACGTAATAAAAGAAAAACAAACTTAAAAAGTTTGTCGTTGATAAATCGTATGACCCGCACGATAACACTGCTTTTGACTATATATAATATACGGATAACTAGACCACCGTAAACTAAATTAACAAGGAGTCTGTCATCTTGACTTTTCATCATTCACAGCTAACTAAACAATAACTGAACAACAATATGTCGTTAGCCATCAAACTGCACGAAAATCGAGATGAAAATTTTCCTCGGTGACGAATTTTTTAAGAAAATTTTTTTCAAAAAGTTAGTCCACTCGCAAATAATTTTCAACAATAATTCAAGCATTAGGGAGATTACTAGTGACAATTCCTCAGCACATCCAAAATCAGTGCAATCCAGGTTACACAAGGTGAAACTTTTTTACTTTCCTCCAAATACAACTAGTAAATTGGAGCCGATGGATCAGAGCATCATTAAAAGCTTAAAAGTGCACTATAGAAAACGTAAAATGAAACAAATTTTAGCGGCGATGCAAGGGAGGAAAATCAGCCATTAAAAAATCTAATTTCACTTCGGGACTGCATTTCATTATTGGATAAAGTATGACAAAATGACGTTTCTCAAATAACCATAGCGAATTGCTTTAAAAAAGCTGGATTCGTAAATAAAGAAAGTCTTGAATTCTGGGAGGAGGATGACAATATCGTTCTAACTGAAGTAAGAAGTGGAAGCACTTAAGAGAAAAAGGAGCAGATGATGAAGGGGTAAAATTCAACTATTTTAAAACCATCTGAAAAAGAAGTGTTGCATTTGGAACAACATGAAATGAAAAGCACTACGATTTGAAAATGGAACCAAGGAATGACATTTTATTTATTTAAATGAGTGAATTACGAAAAGGAAACTTTTGTAAGTATGTTATGTGTATTTGTACGTATGTTAATACACATACATACTTATTTTTTTTTAAATATTCATACATATGTTCATAGAAATTTGTTTTTTGTGAATAAAAGATTATCTAATTAAAAAAAAATATTTTTTGAGTTTTTTTTTAAATTTATTTCAGTGTTAACATAGAACGGAAGCTTTCACGGCTTAGGTCAATTAAGAAATCATGGTTCTTGAGATTAGACCGCGTTAAATTGGAATTACTATCCGACGTTTCGCCTTCAATTGCACGAGGCATTCAGGCGGGCTTTTATACCCGACTCGTGCTCGCCGAACCGTGACCCTGTGTTAAGATCGGTTTCCACGTGTGATGTAGACCGTAACCCGTGTCTCTATTGAAATTTTTTGTATATTTAAATATTTCAATAGATTCTCTAACTTTTCGTTTATAAAAACCTGGAACCGATGCTAGAACCTTGGTTTCCTTTACATTTATGAAATGGCCAGTGTTATGCTGGTGTTCAGCTACAGCAGATTGAACAATTTGTTTCTTTTTAATACATCGTTCATGTTCCTTAAGTCTAGTTCATATTGAGCGTCCTGTTTCTCCCACATACACTTCTCCACAGGAGCAAGGAATTTTATATACTCCTTCTGTTTGGAAAGAACAAGAAGAACAACACTACCTAATGGTGGCTCTTTATCACTTTCCTTTGGCGGAGTTGGTTTACTATATCTTTTAATTGAACGCGTAAGTGCCATAGCCATTCCCTCTGAGAGCTTCGGTCAGTTTCGATGTTTCCGATGTTAAAGAATCTTGATCAGAAATCGAAATAGCTCTGAATACTAGTGAGTTAATAACCGGTTTCTTTTGTGCTGGATGGTGATGAGAATTTGCATTTAAGTATCTATTTGTATGCGTCGGTTTTCTATACACAGAATGTCCTAAGGTACCATTTTCCTTCCTTTGAACACATACATCTAGAAAGGGAATTGTTCCATTAGATTTAATTTCTATCGTGAACTTGATATTATGATGTTGCTCATTAAGGTGGTCCAGAAATATGAGGAGATTATCCTGTCCATGAGGCCAAACAACAAATGTATCATCTACATATCTAAACCAGTGCTTCGGTTTTAGTGGAGCGGATGTTAAAGCAATATCCTCAAAGGCTTCCATAAAGATATTTGCTACCATAGGTGATAGAGGAGATCCCACAGCTGCCCCTGAAGTTTGCTCATAAAAGGTCCTTGAAAAATGAAGTAAGTAGATGTAAGACAAGCTTACACTAGGTCTATGAAGTTCTTATCAAGATTATTATTATCCAGTATGTCTGATATAATGGAAATTGAGTCGTTAACAGGAACATTTGTGTAAAGTGATTCTACATTGAAACTGACCAAAATGTCTTCGGGATCCAATTGGATTGTCTTAAGTTTTTCCAC
Organism: Kuschelorhynchus macadamiae; assembly: GCA_030620095.1. NCBI lineage: Eukaryota > Metazoa > Arthropoda > Insecta > Coleoptera > Curculionidae > Kuschelorhynchus > Kuschelorhynchus macadamiae. The sequence goes on along the minus strand of JAUTXW010002726.1, from coordinate 36,513 downwards.
GAAATGTGCAGAGGTTTTAATAAAAGAATCTGTTTTTCCAGTAAATGGATTAAGAAAATTGGAAAGATATTTAGCTAGTTTGTATGTGGGCGAGTCTATTGCACTGACGATCGGTCGAAGTGGTACGTTGTCCTTCTGTATCTTCGGATGCCCGTAGATTTCCATTATATCAGACATACTGGATAATAATAATCTTGATAAGAACTTAATAGACCTAGTGGAAGCTTGTCTTACATCTACTTATTTCATTTTTTAAGGAACTTTTTATGAACAAACTTCAGGTGCAGCTATGGGATGCACTGAAGATATTACGCGTTCAATTAAAAGATATAGTAAACCAACTCCGCCAAAGGAGAATAATAAAGAGCCACCATTAGGTAGTGTTGTTCTTCCCTACATACATGGCACTACAGACAAAATAGGACGATTACTTTGGCGGTCCAACCTACGTACAATCTTCAATACACATAAGAAAATTGGACAATGCTTGCGATCCCCGAAAGATCTTGTACCTTTCCAAACAGAAGGAGTATATAAAATTCCTTGCTTCTGTGGAGAAGTGTATGTGGATAAACAGGACGCTCAATATCAACTAGACTTAAGGAACATGAACGATTTATTAAAAAGAAACAAATTGTTCAATCTGCTGTAGCTGAACACCAGCATAACACTGGCCATTTCATAAATGTAAAGGAAAGCAAGGTTCTAGGATCGGTTCCAGGTTTTTAAACGAAAAGTTAGAGAATCTATTGAAATATTTAAACATTCAAAAAATTTCAATAGAGACACGAGTTACGGTCTACATCACACGTGGAAACCGATCTTAACACAGGTCAAGGTTCGGCGAGCACAAGTCGGGTATAAAAACACGCCTGAATCTCTTGGAGCTCATTCAGTGCTCAGATCTCGTGGAGTAAAGATCCCTGAAGATGCCTCGTGCAATTGAAGGCAAAACGTAGGATAGTAATTCTAATTTGACACAGTCTAATCCCAAGAACCATGATTTCTTATTTTAGTGTTTCTATTCTATTCAGTATTTCTATTTCTAAGTCCAATCTGAGATCGAATTAATGTTAAGGTAAGAGTAAAATTTATACATTTTAGAAATTTCTGTTTAGCTAAATTTCCATTTAACGAATTATTTCCGAGGAATTTCCAATTTCGTTATATAGAAGTTTTACTTATTTTAACCCTAGAATACTAATGTATCGTAATTTTAACGACGCTCGGTTTTCTTCGGTCGGTTTCATATTGATGTGGATGCTTAAACGGGCTCTACGTCTAAGTACCTTCCTAGTTAGTGTTGTGTTCGAGGCATCTCTGTCGACATCGTTGTAGTTCTTTTCTTCGCGGAGTTATGGTGCGATCGTCGTAAAATTGACGAATGATTAGTATTAAAGTAAACTTTTTAAGTGATAAGTAGTGATAGTAGTTTAGTACGAAAGACTGATGTTTATACTTTCTTTTCATACATTGATAGATTATATTTGTTGACAAATAGATCCACGAAAACCGGTCTTGACTGACCGAGAGCACGAAATTGAAATAGAAAAAATAATTAATAAAGGGGGAAATATTGATAGTTCTGATAGTGATAACGAAAGTGATTGGGTAGAGGAAGATAATCTAGCGGTTGAACAGATTTTCAGTGACGGTCTTAGTGATTTCGAAGAAAATAAGGTTGTAGAGGTGAATGCGAATACTTCTAAGGGTACATCTGATCAAGATATAGACTACCAGCAGTCTGATAATGTAAGTGATGTAAGTGATAGTATCTGCCGATAACATTCCGTTATCCAAATTATTGGCAACAAAAAAACGCAAGAGGGGTATCATAAAACTAAAATCTATTTTCTGAGAGGAAAAAATGGTCATATATGGTCTTCAAAAATTGCCGCAAAAGTCAAAAAGAACAGCTCGTCGAAACATCATCCATTTTATTCCTGGAAGTAAAGGTGGAGCGGAAATATGTTCAACCTTTTCTGAGTATTTTTTTCACTTCATTTCCGTTGATATTGTGAATACTATTTTGCTTTACACGAATGATGAAATTGGAAAACAATCCAAAAAATATACCGATAAGTCACCAGCTGTGTCAGCAGTAACTAAAGAAGACCTGATGTGGCTACTTGGAATTTTGATAATGTCCGCAATAAAAAAAGACAATCACCTCAATGCCAAGCAAATGTTTGATTCCACCATATCTGGATCATTTTATAAAGCCTGCATGAGCCGCGAAAGATTTATCTTTTTGATCAACTGCCTTCGATTTGACAATAAAGCCACAAGACAGGAAAGGGTCAAAATCGATGCGTTATAAATATTCGAGATATTTGGGAGATTTTGATAGAAAAATGTAGAACGTCATATATTCCTTATCTCCTATATTCCTTCCTCTTTTTTGACTATTGATGAGCAACTTTGAGGTCCACTCAGAATGTATATCCCGAATAAACCATCAAAATACGGAATCAAAATTGTAATGCTCTGCGACTCGTCTTCAAAATACATGGTGGATGCTTATCCCTATCTAGGCAAAAATACACCAGCGAATGGAATACCATTGTCAACTTATTACGTACAGGAATTGACCAGATCTGTTCACGGTAGCAATAGAAACATAACGATGGACAATTGGTTCACTTCTGTAGAAATAGCTGATAAACTCCTAGATGATCATTTCAAACTGACTATCATAGGAAAGCTCCGAAAAAATAAAAGGGAAATACCACCAGAGCTACTAAACACAAAAGGTAGAGAGCCAAACACATCGATGTTTTGCTTCGACAAAAACAAAACACTGGTTTCTTATACGTTTAAAAAAAAACAAAATAGTGCTTTTACTATCAACAATGCACGAAGGTGCTGAGATTTCGGAAACAAACAACTACTACTACTACTGTTGCAATACTATCAAGAAGCGTGAAAAACCTGTGCGACATTATCAGTTTATGATCGAGTTAAGCCACCAACTTGCCAGGCCTTGGATGGAGCAAAGGCTGAAAATAAAAAACTTACGGAAAGCTATCAAGGAAATCCTGAAAATTGATGACCAACCTGATGATGTCGTTCAAGTTGAAGGCAAACGTTCAAAATGCTTTTATTGTCCCAGCCGATTGAGAAGGATGACGACTACGTACTGTCCCCAACGCAAATACCCGATTTGTAGCCAACACCGGGGAAAGTGGTGCACCGAATGCTCTAATAATGACTAGTTTTTCGTAGCTTACTAAGTAGGATCTGTCTCTTAAGTTCCAATAAATACTTTGTTCATTTTTCTTCAATAAATTTTTTAAGTATATTTGATTTTCTGTTTTTTTTTTGAAAAGTCGTAAATTTTACGACACATTAGATTTACCGTATAAACAATCATATTAGTATTCTAGGGTTAAAACCCACCAGTATAACTAGTGTATTGTGAATATATTAATTCAAATGTAATTATATGCTCTAGGATATTCTAATACAATATACTGTGCCTAAAGACAGGTTAGATATGCATAAAAATGTAGCTAATAGCATGAAGGAGCGCCAACTGAAATCGATAATTATTATGGGTGTTGCCTATAATACTGCAAATTATGCTTTTAAACGATGTGTAGAAAGGTATTATCTCTATAACAGATTCACTGTTATCTCATACCGACTTTGGTCTTCGTATTCCATATAAGAAGACATAACCTCATAGTTGTTTCATAAATATAAATGTGATTGCATTTGAAAAAGCTATATTTTTTTTAAATAAGTGATTTTTTTATGATATTTGTCAGTATGTAAACGGAAACTAAAAATTTGTAGATCATTCTAAAAATGTGTTTAAATCCATGCCATTTTTATTTGGATTCAGTTTATAATATACTTCGGTCTTAACAGGGCCCGCTCTAGCTTTTCGGTCAATATGGGCAAAAATAAGATTTGCCGCCCCAAAAATTTATTTGGGAGTCCAGCCCAGGAGTAAAGGAGATGAATGAGGGTATTTGATTAATTTAGATTTTAGGTAAATCTGCACAAAAAAAATTTCTAATTACATCCTTTAAATCTAATTTCTCAGCTATAACATGCTCAATAGATATCATAGCTAAGCCATTCAGTCGAGGTTGTGTTGATGTCGACTTTAAAAAATTTTTAATTAATTTAAGTTTGGAGAAACTCCTTTCTCCACTAGCAACACTAACTGGTATTGTTAATAAAATCCGTAATGCGATATTAAGGTTTGGTGCGAGGTTTAAATTTGTAATAAATTTGAGCACTTCCGCAGAGCTTTCTTTTTTTCCTAGAAGATTAAACACGACGGGTATCTCATCGGCCAATTCATTTCCATTTAAATCAGATGAATCTCGAGAAGTTAAAATATTTTCTAAATCTTTACAATGGGATAATAAATCTTCTTTTGACATATTTTTTAAATTATAGATGTCATACAGAAACTCAAAATATTTACTATAGTCACTTAGGAGTTTAAAACGGGTGTCTAATGAATTAATTGCTTGATCAATTGTAAAGAAAAAAAAATCTACTTTATATTTTTCTTTAGGATCTTCGAGCACTTCATCTCTATTTTCATAGGGAAACTGAGTTTTTTTTTCTTCTAACCCGATGTCTTGGTAATGTTAAGTTAAAATTAGTCTCTGCGTCGATTTCGTTAGCCAGATCTTTTGCATCAATTAGGACATTATTAAAGGATTCGTCGGTTCTTAGATTAACAAAAAAAGAATGACAATTTTTAATAAGACTTATAGCTAATGATATATCATATTCCTTAGATTGCATCAGTTTGCTGATAGGGTTTATTTGATTTAAGATTTGATACCAAATAATTACCGAACACAAAAATTTAAAGTCTTTAAGGCAATTTAATAGACCAGAAGCTTCCACTTTTACTAAGTTGTCAATATCTGCATGTTCATAAATATTTAAAAGAGCATCGTATATGTCACCAATTTGATACCTTAATGGTTTTAAAGGCTTTAAAGTTAATCCTTTTACATGCTTTAAAAGAATTGACCATCGTAGAGTTGACGCTGAAAAAAAAACATATATTTTTTGAACCATGTTAAAAAAATTTGCAGCCTCTAGTGATGACTTAGCCATGTCATTTACTACCAAATTTAATATGTGATTACTGCAAGGTACAAAAAATGCCCTAGGATTTATATTTCTAATTCTAGTCTGCACTCCCGCCTTATCACCTCTCATATTTGCCCCATTGTCATATCCTTGCCCTCTCATATTTTGTACATCTAAACCTATAGTATTTAGTTCATTAATTACTACATTAGACAGTTCTTCACCCGTAGACTTTTCAATTGGAAGAAAACCCAAAAAACTTTCATTAACATCAATGTTGACATCCGTTTCAGATACAGTTATAGAAACATATCTAATTATTAAAGTCATTTGCTCAATTTTACTCACATCAGGAGTGCAATCTAGAATAATAGAATAATATTTTGCTTTTTTAATGGCATTTACAATATAGGATTTTATATTATCGTGAAGAAGCATAATTATTTCATTTTGAATATTTTTTCCAAGGTATGTTGCTTTAACTGCTTCATGTTTCAGGACTCTACGAACATGTTCTTCCATAACCGGATCGAATTTTGCTAATAACTCTATTAATTTTAAAAAATTGCCATTATTATATTCATAGAGCTTATTGGTTGTGCCTTGGAAGGCTAAGCAATTTTCACAAAGCATTTTTGTTATGGAAACAATACGTAGAAGCACCTCGTACCAATGATTTATTTCTGCATTAGTTAGCCTTTGAGCGGCTGCGTCTATAGTGCGACCTGAATTTAGTCGCTGACTAAGTTCAATCCATGCTTGCTTAGATTTACCATGTCCGCTTGAATTTTTGTGGCTTCTTAAAGTTTCACCAAGGTACTTCCAGTTATTGTAACCATCTTTTGAAAGTGAACTTAAACTACAACCAAACAATTTACAGTAAAAACAAAAACCTGAGTTTTTAGAAATAGAGTAAACAAGCCAGTCTCTTAGGACTTGTTCTCCATTTTTTAACACTCGATAATAGTAACTAGAACTAAATTTACGACCTTTATTGTCGGATAAAAATTAATAATTAATTAAACGCTTAGCTGGTCCCTCCCTGACTAAAAATAACCTTTCTGCATCTCCCAAGATTTGAGGCCATGTTCCTGGATCAGAAGATATATTTTCGACACGGTCATTATTTTCGATAGTGTCGTTAGTATCGTAACTTTCATTGCGCTCGATCGACGAACCATCATTACTGTCACTAGTCTCAGTCTCCTTGCCCACTACATTCACCATAGCGTTATCAGGATTTTCATCATTTTCCGATGTTGACACCTTACTCGTAGTTGGACCAGTTTGTAAAAAATGTGCCAATGCCCCAGCTTGTTTTTGTAGATGGGTTTGTTTTTCTATCCTCTTTTTTTTATACTGAGAACCAGATAGTCTTTTCCTTGCGTCAGACATTCTATAATACAGTTATTTATTTGATAAAAAAAAATCAAATTACAAAATTGTCACTTTTTTAAGAAAGATTTGATTGGCTGTTACGCAATAGTTAGGATAATTTTATATTTAAAAAAGTTAAAAATTAAAAAAAATACTTTAATGTTTTTTGTATATCACAACAATGTCGAAAATCTACCACATAATGTTATGATTTTATACAAAAATGAAAAGCATTTGAGGAAAACATTATGTGGTAGATTTTCGACATTGTTGTTTGTTGTGATAAACAAAAAATGTTAAAGTATTTTTTTAATTTTTAACTTTTATAAAATTATCCCAACTACTGCGTAACAGCCAATCAAATATTTCTTAAAAAATTTCTATCGCAGTAAATAAATTGAGATTAAACTAAAAAATTGTCACTTACCTTAAACAACAGAAAAAGTTTTCCAATACATTCACTGAACAATATTCATATTTTGGCAACAACGCATGCAACGGAAACTGTTCTTAATTATACATAGATAATAATATTATTCATTATTCATATAAATCCATTAATAAAAACTTTAGCACTAGACCCATCAACTTAAAGAGGGTGCGCCCTACAGATCGAACAAGCACCAAACACAATTAGAAATAGAAATTAATAAGTAATAAATAGGTACAAGACACCAACGCATCGATCACAAAGGGTGCAGGTGGCTTATTAGCATCTCATTGGACGCCCGAAAAAACCGCGTCGTCCGTTGCTATTGCGACCGGCATTTTTCTGCGAAACTATTCGCGTGCCGAACGTCTCATCTTTTTTATTAAGGTGCGTATCCACCAAGCGCGCAAAATGTTTGCGATTGTAAGCGAACATTTTCAATCTTAAGAAAATATGATTGTTAGAAATGCTTACAATGGACAAAAAATTATATTGGCTCCCAATCGCCGCTTAATTTATTTTTATTAAATTGTTTTCAAGTTAAAAATGCCGCCCCAAATTTAGCCGCTCCGGGCAAATGCCCGGGTTGCCCCCCCCTAGAGCGGGCCCTTGGTCTTAAATGTGGGCATGTTCGACAATAGTTTTTTTGTTTAACTTTTGTATGCAATAAATATAATAAATTGTTTGTGTCTATTTATTTATTTATTTATCATTTTACTTTCTTTAAAAAAACTTAAAATTTTATTTCTGTTTTTAGAGAGCTGCTTACATTGACCCTATATAAAGAGAAAAAATGCTTATACAGTGTGTTCTAGATTTGGCTTACATGTATTGCTATCTCGGAAACCGTGGTAGCTACGATGCTAATTAAATTAGCAGTTTTAGAGAATTTTATTACAAACTGAAATATGCCTCAAAATTTAAATTATCTTTTGTGATTTTTGAGACAATTAAGAAAAACCAAAATGATGCATTTTTTACTTTTGCCCTTGGCCATAACTTACAAGTAGGTATGCTAATACTTGTATTTATTTTTCTTCACTTACGATAAATGCCGCGTTATGATTAGCTTCAGGGCTCTTGGCGCAATTTCTCAAACAACTTTGGAAAATAATGTCTGGTCGGATGCCGACGATACGGATATCTCTGGGTGTACAATTCCGTAGCTTCAACTAAATTCTGCCTACATTCACCATTAATCAAAATCATATCGATTTTTCCAGTTCTTGTGTAACCTGCCATAGAATTGAAAGCTTAAATTTTTTATCAAACAATTATAATTATATTTACTTAAGTATACTTCAGTAAAAACGTGCCTAATAATGGAGACAAAAGTCAAAATTGTTTCATTTTCAAAGCCGCCTTAACATGTTTGTTTCATAGTTTCTTTGTCCCTAGCCTACTACGCTTTTCCAAATTGTGAGTACTATTTTATTTACATTCTTCGCAGTAACCATAGTTTGAAATCATGGGTAACTAGATGAAGACATGATCAAGCAACCATTATTATGCTGTATGTAATAATAATAATGAGTAATAATATGTTTGAGTATTTTCGGAGAGTGAGTTAAAATAATATTAGAATGTGTAGTATCAAAATGTCCGGAAGGAAATGGTCTGCTATAAAATCCCCACGAGCCACCTTCTTTCTATTTGAAAAAATCGAGTAAACATAAAAATACCGATTTTGCTGAATTCAAAACTGCATAAAAACGTTCTTAAGGTCAACTAAGACCAACTTGTATTTTTCCCATACTACTTGATCACAAATGAACCAATTTTGGGGATTCATAGCATCCTAGACTGAAGAAGAAAAATGATAATTGAAATTATTCGACCTGTCAAAAATTGACAAAAGGGGTGCTATTATACTCAGAATGCCCATTTCTATCCAAATAAGCAAAAATATATAGGGTGTCCCATTTGAAAATCGAAAGTTGAGGTCATTTCCGGTTAAATCGGAAGTGGTTCGAAAGAAATGAATATGTCAAAAAATTCAAATTTGTCTCTCAAGAGGTTTTTCAAAAAACAAAATAGTTATAAGGATGAGCCACTTCTGAGGGACACCCGGTATACATACAGAACTGAAGCTTTCATGGTTTCATTAAAAAATCATTTTTCTTGGGATTTTGCCAGTTTTAAGTGGATTATGTTCTAACGTTTCACCTTGGGTTGCTCTAGGTACCTTCAGGGACATTTACTCCACACTATTAAAATACTGAAAGGGCTCGGAGAGATTCGACCGGAATTTATACCATGCATTATATTAATCAAATATCATCTTGTGTCACTTTTTATACAGTGTGTTCAAAAAGCTCTGACCCTCTCAATATCTCGAAAATGCGCCATTTAATCAAAAGATGTTTTAAATAAAGTTTATAGGTTCATGTTAAAAAAATAGTTCTAATATACAGGGTGCATCACAAGATGGTAGAGACAATAGACATTTTTTCAATGGGATAGTATATATCTTGATGTATTTGCTAATACATAGCCTAACTGCATGTAACATGTCCTATACCTAATCAACTAATTTAAAAAATATAACATAAATAACAAATACAAATCTTAAGGTACCATCGTCATCAAAAGTAACTGGCACAAAAATTACCCATTTTGCTCTCCTGAACTATTATTCCAAGTTAACCTAGAATAGCAAGTTAACCTAGAATGGCAATGCAATGCAATGTCTTTTGCTTTTGATTTGAAAGCAAATAACTAATTTGTCCACATTTTATACATCATGCCGAAGCTAACGAAGGAACAAAAGTCAATAATTTTTACTTGACTTCGGGATGGAGAAAAATTAGAGAAATTGCAGTAGAAGTGCACGTAAGCAAAAAAGCACCGTTTTGTCAGCCAAGCAAAAGATTGCAGAATATGGTGGTATCATTGAGAGACCAAAGCCGAGACGTCCAAAAGTTTCGTTCCTTAGAAACAATCCTTCTCAAACAGCAGTAAAATCTAAAAAAGAAATCAATTTCCCAGGTTCTGCAAATACTGCAAGAGGGAGGATATGGTTATCAAACCTAAGGAATCATGCTGCTTCTAATAAAATATCCCTTACAGAGTTTAATAAGCAAAGGAGGTTGGAATTTGCAAGGGAGAATGTGGTATTTTCTATCACATATGTGGTTTTGTTACATAAACTTTATATTTCAAACGCCCCCAGAGAAATTAATCAAGGGGCGTGAGGGCAGGGCTTCTGGCTGGCCATTCAATGATAGACTATCCCAAGCTTTTACTATAGAATTAGATACAATAAGGGAAATTGCCTTAAACACTGGTTTCCCAATGAAAACATTCAACAAACTTTTTTATAAATTTATGAACAAATAGAAACTCTCTTATAACATAATACATAATAATTTAATTAATACAAACAAATTCAGGGTTTTAACATACTTTGGAAATATTTCTTTACATTTAGCTACATTTTTTAAGTAATTTGTTATCTCCATATCATTTAAAACAAACAATACTTTAAAACAACACATAGTTAGAATCAAAGACAAAAAGGATAGTCTTGAGAAATCTGCAGTTTATTCCCTTCATTGTGGAGAGTGTCCTGCTGTTTACACAATATCGGACAATCGGGTAGCAAAATTTCGATAAGGATCCAGGAACACCTCAGCTTGGTTACAAAACATCAAAATACAGATATCTCAAATACAAAATCTGCCTTTGCGAATCATTTGTTATCCTCAAAACATCGTTTTTCCATATCTGAAAATGTAAATATAATTGACGAATGCGATAAAGGTAAGAAGTTGCATCTTTTGGAAGAGATGGAAATAACAAGAGCTGAAAAGAGCCCCATCCTTACCCGCGTTAATGAAGTATTTAATTTTGAGCCTCATTTGATTTTTAACGATATTTCAAAAGAATAACTATATATTTTTATTTTGCATAACCTTCAAGCCTTTTCTGTCATTTTCACCAATTCTTCTTCTTTTCATTAATGTAGCATGTACAGGGTGGCCCACATAAGATGACCCACTACCTACTACAAAAGTTTTATACAAAAGTTTCTTGGGTTTATCTAAATTTTTTAAATATTGTATTTTTATATATACAGGGTGTGTCATTTTGCGTTGACAGATGTCAACTTTGTTATTTTAAATGGAACACCCTGTATATTATTATGGATTTGAATAGCTCTCTTAGAGACGATTTCAACGATGTATTATAAGATGGGTCTACGAGGCACCGTTTCGGAGATATTTACGATCATCCTCAATTTTTGACATACTTTCAACTTGTTGTATCTCTGGTATTTATCAACTTTTTTGTTTCATTTTTATGCAGGAAAAAACATAATTTTATGCTTTATTAGACGTGTAAGTAAAAATATTGAAATTGAAAAAAAATGTTACAGTGTTGTCACGTTTTGCGTACCATCAGTTTTCTCAAGATTTTTAAATGCAACGGTTCCCGAGTTTTGGGGATTTTCTTCAGGAATCAATTTTAATATTAAACAATTTTTACTAAACATGACATAACAAGAACAAAGACAAAAAAATAAACATTACTTAAATTAAATTTTCTATATAACCACCTTCCTGTGCTATACATGTTGTATAAATAATGTCTAATTTTTTTATTGCCCTACGAACTGCTCCACTCTCATTGATCAAATGGATCTCTTCCATTATTCTCCCTCTTAAATCGTCTACGTTATTAACTTTATTCTTATACACTTTGTCTTTAATATTTCCCCATAAAAAAAATCTAGTGGAGTTAAATCGGGACTCCGAGCTGGCCAGGGTATTGACCCAAATCTGCCAATCCACATTGGAAATCTTTCATTTAACCATTCAATTACAGGTCTTACGGTATGGTACGGCGCACTGTCTTGTTGAAATACAAGACCATCTTTAATTTCATCCGGTAATTCATTAACAAGAGGTTGTATTTCATTTTGCAACAAACTGTGGTATCTCTGTCCGTTAAGAGTCCTATCATAAAAAACCGGCCCAATCACTCGGTCCTTTATTATTCCGCACCAAACATATACACTTTGATGTCCCTGCTTTCTGATGGCTTTGATTTTATGTTGATTTTGCCTTGACCAGTAGTGGCAGTTCTTTCGGTTAAATATTCCCGCGGTGTTGAAAATTGCTTCGTCAGTGAAAAGAATTTTGTCAAAAACCGGTTGATCAAAGTGGCGGCCCATCATATCCATGCAAAAAGTAGCTCTGTTGTCAAAATCAGCTATGGATAGCTCTTGTACTGGAGTGAATTTGAAAGGATGGTAATCGTTGATATTAAGTGTTCTCTGAATACTTGCTCGGCTAATATGCGGTATGTCCCGTGCGGCATCCCTTTGGGAATTTTCATTGCTTTCCTCAAAATATAAAAGAACATCAAGTTGATTTTCTTCTGTAAGAACTGTCCTAGGCCGGTTTCTTTTATTGTTTATCACAACGCCATTTTCCAGATCTCGTGTAATTCTTACGAAGATTTTCTTACTTGGAATTTTGCTATTTGGATACAGTCTTCTATACTCCCTTAACGCTAGTGCGGGACTCTTATTGTTTCTAATGAAGCACTCATATAAATTTAAACGTTGTTGAATAGTGTAGTTCGACATAATTATTTCTTAAATTTTCTAATTTAATCAAGAAATGCAACCAAGCTGTCAAATTTCATGCAAATAATATTTCGTTTGTTTCCATGGTTTTGAAGCACAGCCTACTTAAAATTGTTGATAGGGTTGTGGAAAGGTTGGTAAATAATTGTGAGAGAAAAAACACGAAGCCAATACTTAGCTTGAGGACGTTTATTACTCGACTGACTTTCAGACGCTCTATATAAAAACGAAACAACAAAAATGATTAGTAAGCAAAGACATTTTGCGGCACCATTATCGACACAGTCGCCTTGGCCGTCTGTTTCGGTAATCGCTAATCATAACATTGATAAGGCTTATTTAGTATATGGGAAGGAAACATAAAGAACTATTTTTAAATAGATTCACACTATTTTAACAAAAATACACATTATGTATTTAACTGATTTTTAGAGAGTTTTACGTTTGATCTGGAAAACGGCGTGGTAATAATTATTCAAAGCAATTAGAAAATCTAATTTAGATATTCTTTAGCATATAATATTAATTTTGTTGTCTTCGTTCATGTCATGTCACGTTTAATAGTTTATATTATGTTTTAGTAAAAATTGTTTAATATTAAAATTGATTCCTGAAAAAAATCCCCAAAACTCGGGAACCGTGATTTGTAAACCTATGTTATAATATATCGTTAAAATCGTCTTTCGATGCTCTATTTAAATCCGTTATAAAATATAGGGGGTTGCATTTAAAAATCTTGAGAAAACTGATGGTACGCAAAACGTGACATCACTGTAACATTTTTTTTCAATTTCAATATTTTTACCTACACGTCCAATAAAGCATAAAATTATGTTTTTTCCTGCACAAAAATGAAACAAAAAAGTTGATAAATACCAGAGATACAACAAGTTGAAAGTATGTCAAAAATTGAAGATGATCGTAAATATCTCCGAAACGGTGCCTCGTAGACCCATCTTATAATACATCGTTGAAATCGTCTCTAAGAGAGCTATTCAAATCCATAATAATATACAGGGTGTTCCATTTAAAATAACAAAGTTGACATCTGTCAACGCAAAATGACACACCCTATATATATAAAAATATAATATTTAAAAAATTTAGATAAACCTAAGAAACTTTTGTATAAAACTTTTTTCCCTATCTCGTACAGATTCTGAGATAAGGTAGTGGGTCATCTTATGTGGGCCACCCGTACTTTGCAGCAGTTGGTCAAGCTCATCCTGAACAATCTCTTCTTTTTTCGTTTTGACCTATCGCCTCTCAACAAATAAATTTATATCGACGTCTCTGATTGGTCATTCAAGCGTGGCCTTGTTTCGTATTTTTCAAACCGGAACTTGCAAAGATCGTCAACGAGAAGTTTAGAAATGTTGCAGCTTTTTGTAGAAGATCCAAATTTATCGTTGCTCAGAGTTGCAAATCGGTCAGACGCTGGTTTCATATCGGGCATGAGTGTTATTTAACATAACAATTTTCTTCCCTGTCATTATACATTGGTTCAAGAATTATTTGAAGACGATTTTGATCGCCGGATGGAATTTCCTGAACAAATTAGATGTTAATGTTATTAAAATTCTTTTAATAACATCATTTTCTCCGACGAATCTACTTTTTTGCTAAACGACATAATTCACCGATATAAAATCTTCACTGGATGCGTGAGACACACAGACAATAGTATCCTGAAAAAATCAATTTTTGGGCATTTTTATATACTTCATATAATTTCCGTTCTTTATTGATGGTAATTTAAACTCGGAGAAATAGCTGCTGATGTTACAAAATTAAATATTACCTGACATTACAGTAAAAAGACGTATATATTCAGTCGACATGGTCCCAGCAGGACGGCCCCCGCACGTTTTGGCTTAAACGTAAGGAGATACTTGGACACTACTTTTCCAAATCCGTGGAAATAAAATGGCCAGCCAAAAGCCCTGACCTCACGCTCCTGGATTACTTTTTGGGGGTATTTGAAAAATAAAGTTTATGTTTCAAAACCACACAATATTGATATATTGAAAGACAGAATTAGGACAGAATATCAACGTATAATATGCTTCAAAATTTAACAAAAAATTTTAACATAGACATAAAAGAGATCTATAAACTTTATTTGAAACATTTTGACATATTGAGTGGGCCCGGGAGTTTTTGAACACACTGTATAAAACGGAAAGTTACCTTCTTGAAAAAGCCTTAAAAATTTTAGATACGACCAAGAAATCTTATGAAATATGAAAATAAGCTTTCAATTAAACTTTTAGTTTCGTTTTGGTTTGGATGATTTATTTGAAGTTTTCAAAAATTATTTCAACTCGGAAATTTTTTGTTCGATCTTTCTCGGCGAGATTCCGAGACAAAATTGCATACCACTAACCACAATCATAAAAATATAATCAATCAAATTTCTCTATTTAAATGGTGTTGCAACTTATATGCTAATTATCCTATAAATTAAATTGCTATGAATATATGTACTTCGTTAACGAAAATTGTAATAAAACTGAATTAGACTAAAATTGTTAATTAAATATTCATTATCTTGTTATGAACTAGTTATGAATACTTTATTAAGTGTATTTAATTACTCTTTTTTTTGTTATTGTAGTTGTTTTGAGTTTGATTTCAATATAAACTTAATAAATTTAGTTTATCTTTCAAATTGTATTTCTGGAATTAATAAAATCTACAAATATATTTCGCAACCATACAAATTTATTTTCAATTTTGCTAGTTCACGTCCAAAAGGACAATTTTAAGGAGTTTTTTTTTGACAATTTTATTAAACAATTGCAAAACAGACGTCCACGTTTCGACACTGATGTGTGTTATCATCAAGGTCAGATTCTTACGACGAAAAGGGTTGACAAACAAATCTCTATATCTCTTCAGCTAGTAGTCATCCACTCCTGAATGAATGTATGGATCAAATTTCTTCCTGCAATTTTTTTGATGTCATCCAAGTTATCATTTTGTGGGCCTATCTTTCTAGATGTTGACGAGTCATGTGCCTATTCTAGAACATTTGTGATTTTCCCTTTTCTTGTTGGTTCCTTAGATTAATCCCGAGCATTTCCATTGCTCGTGTCATTTGTAGCTTATGCAAGAATGGACAATACGAATAAGTCATATGTTTTCCTCTTCAAACTGTATGGATATGTATCTAGATTTAGGTATATATCCTAACTTGCCGACTGCAGTCAATCAATAAACCGAGAAAGAGGAAATATAGTTGAAAATGTATAGGCACAATAAAAATAAAACTGCCTAAAAAACTTACCGCAAATTCTAGTTTAATTCTTCCATCAGTTCCAGCTTTATCATACAATATGCACGAAATTACCTTCAAGGTTAAAAGGTACGACGTATAAAACGCTTAATACTAAAAAGTCCTCTGATTGTATTCCGGCAAAAAAGGTGCATCTGAATTGATCCTTATCTTTACCAGGTTATTCCAAGTATCCTATGATAAGGGCATTTTTCCTAAAAGCTGAAAATTTGCTCGTGTACTGCCTGTTCCCAAAAAGAGACCCAAAACTCTTTCCTCTAACTACAAACCCATACTCCTCCTCTCAGTTATAAGTAAGGCAATGGAGAAGTTTATTAATAATGGTCTTTTAAATTACCTTGAAAAGCAATACAATTTCCGCCTAAAAGATCCACAGGAGATCTTCTTACCTTCGTAACCCACAACTGATAAGTCCTAACAGATTTTTAATGAAATTGAAGCATACGGATAATTTAAAAAACTCATAAGTTTAGTAATTTAGAATTTGAACAGTGGTTAGATTTCCAAAGAAAAATGTTCGTAGTTATCGATGCCAAATTTTTGAAAAAAACAAACTGAGAAAGTTGAGACCACAATTTTTAAACACAAATTTAAACCAGTAAAAAATAGTTTACCAACTATTATAGCGAATATCGAAAGTTTCATTCAATACGTGCGTGAATCAACTAAGGGATTTATTAGAGAGGCTTGCAGAAATCAAATCTCAAAAAACATTGTTAAAAACAAGTCAAGACTGAAGAAAAAAGAATGTTTTTATTTAAAAGCTGACAAAGGAAATAAGGTTTTTATACTAGACAACAGATCATTTTGAAAGAGTAGACAATTTAATTCAAACCGGTGGCCCAATAAAACAGCCTGAAAAACTGTTTATTTGATTAATTTTAAATTTTGTGCAAGCATTAAGTGTGATATAGAGATAAACTATAGTGTGGAATAGATCAATATAGCTATGCAGTAGATCGAACAAGACACAGCAACGTTCAGGTTCCCCTAAATGGATGCAGGCTTTGAAAAGCCTTTATAAACCTCTGGACATGGCAACGTATCGTTCCAAAAAAAAGATTTTAATTATTTATTACAAAAATAATTATTTTTCTATTTATGTTTTTTCTGCCAAATTTTGTTTATTATGACAAACTCGCTTGTCTTATTTAAGATGTGTTTAGTAAGAAGAAATTATTCAGCTTCTTTTTGATTACCTAGTTTTAAAAAGTGACAATTACTTTTGTTTCAACAGTAACAAAGATAGAGAAAAAATGTAAATATAAAAGCTTTAGGGTTTCTTTTAAACCGCCAGAATTCGTTATGAAAAAACCAAACGACTGTCGCATGCTTATCTATATGCCCTTTTTGTTTTCAAAAATATATAGTTTGACTACTTTGGCGCAACCCTTTTTTCAATTATTTTGGGGTAACTGTAAGTTTTGCATTATATTATAATTTTACTTTAAACTTATATGGCAAGTAATTTTGCAGTTAAACTAAAATAATTAATAAACGATTTGCCCCAATGTAATCAAATTATATGTTTTTGAAATCAGTAGAGAATGGCGTTTGATAAAAATAAACAATATACAGGGTCTTACATAAAAAAACGTATTTCTTACCCTACACTTTTTGTATTTACACTTTTCTCTTACTCAATAAATAACCCTATGTCATAATATAATAACTCACCCCGTACATACAAGTATCTTAAAAAGCAAAAAATGTTTTTCTTCCTGTATTAATTAATAGGTCTAAAACTACTTTTTGATTAAACTAATATTTAAGGTTGTTTCTTTGATTTAGTTATTCAGGTTTTTGTGGGAATAAGTTTGTTTTTTATAAAAACGTATATATATATATATATATATATATATATATATATATATATATATATATATATATATATATATATATATATATATACATGTATATATATATATATATATATATATATTTATTTATATGTTTATATATATATATATATATATATATATATATATATATATATATATATATATATATATATAAATATATATATATATATATATATATATATATATATATATATATATATATATATAGCCTGTATTTTTCGTTAGCCCTGAGTTTCTGGTAAAGCAATTTTACCTATTTTTATATACCAAATTTTGTCTTATAATTAATAAAAAAATTTACTTATTTTAAACACGCTTTAAAATTGGAACAAGTATTCTATAATTATTTATTTATTGCCTACAAAATTACAAATGTACTAAAAAAGTAAACAAAAAAATGGTGTCAAATCTAATAAAAAAATGTTTAAATTAAAATTCACTGGCTGATATCCAGGAGCCAGTGGCAAAAGCTCTGAGAATCGGTATAAGGAATGTACAGACACTTGTGCATGAAAAAAAAACATAATTTACTCCCAAAGAAGATTAAGAAATGGACACGAAAAAATCCAAACGCAAAAGACTTAAGTTGTGCAAAAATGGATATTCATAATGCAATTTATGATTTATACACGTCAAAACTTTTTAATATTATAGACTAAAAAATATCATCATCACTTAAAAAGTCCTCATCTTCTGAGTCATCCTCAAATGGCGCAATGATCAGTGGTGCTATTTCGACATCTAGAACTCGTTCTCGATTCCACCAATCCCATGGTATGGCGGCAGTGCATTCCATTTTCCCGTAATATTTCATCTGCGGCATATATTGTTGGTTTTTTAATAGATTTTGCCATTAAAAGAAGTTCTAGTTTCAGCATATTGGGTAAAGGATTTTGTTTTTGTATTATTAGCCAGTCATAAATATCACTTTTCTTCCAGGATGAAGTAGGTTGTTTGTTTAAGATTCATGAATGATAAGATGCATTGTCCAGAATGATTAAAGATGGAGCATGTAAATTTGGAATCAGTTGTTCTTTTAACCACTTTTCAAACAGTTCACAGTTCATATTATCATGGTAGTCCATACTTTTGGATGTTGAAGAAAACAGTAAACTTGCACCTGGGAGAAATCCTGTTGAAGAACATGCATGCTAAATGATAAACCGTTTTCCCGTCCCACATCCCTTTTTTCTCTTGACACTTTTTACAGACTCGTCCTGCCAAGATTTCGAACCACTTCAATTAGAAAATATCTAAGTCTCGTCTAAAAATACCACTTTTCTAAATTTTGAATTAACATTTTCCGTGTATTTATTTTTATTTTATAAAAACGTATATATTTATTTTTATTTTATAAAAACTGGATACGCTAACTTGCTATATGTGACAACTCGCATAAAAATCTTCGATTACAGTCCTTGGGTCCGGTAAACTATCTTGACAGACGATTTTTGCATTTTTTTTTTCCAGAAAATACCCATTTGCAATATTACATTTCAAAAATAAAAATTGCGAGATATGCAAGAGTTTTCCTAAAAAAATTAATTAAAAGTCACACTTGGTCACATTGTGACAGCCTTAAAACGAAAAATTTAGCAGATTTTAGATTTACCAATTTGTTAAAGGAAATGAAATGACCAAGTGAAAATTATTTGGACAACAAAATTGTAATTATTTATTGTTATTATTATAGTTTTAATGAAGGTTTTATTGACGAACCTGGGCTAACCTAACGTTAGCGGAACAGATTAACCTAACAATATAGTTTCTGTTACAGAAACATCCCCCGTTCAATATAGACTCGGGATTCGGTTAGCGCGCTACTGCGCGCTCTCTTTACAGTAGACCTAACCAATCCTAACCTAATATAATTGGGATTTTTATTAATTATAAGTTTTGTTATAAAAAAATTGAGCTTTACGTGTATCATAACGTGTATAGGTATTTCTTTAATTATGAATATGGCAACGTCGCACATCAAATTAAAAACAAGCATGGCGATGGGAATAGTCGGAAAGATGTTTGAAATCGAAATTACCTTTGATTTGTATAATAATTATATCTTAAAGTAAATTTTGAGTGCTGATGAAAGTTTTCCACACATTTTCTCAATTTGGACTGCTAGAATAGTGGATAAAAACAAAAAGAAACAAAAATAAACTAGATTTAAGAGTGTCAACATAGTTTACCGAAACCCAGTTCTTTTTATATCGAAAACCCAACATTTTTGTTAATTTTGACAACAATTTTAGTCCAATTTCCAATATGCCTCGATTTTTTAAAGCTTCTTTTAAAACTTGAAGGGTTATATTAGTTTTTGATGTGTATAAATCGAAAATTGCATTACGAACATCCATTTTTACATTGTCACTTAAGTCTTCTGTCTTTGGCTTTTTTCGTGTACATTTCTTAATCTTCTTCGGTAGTAAATTATGCTTTTTTTCATGCACATTTTTCTGCACAGTCCTTATACCGATTCCCAGAGCTTTTGCTACTGTCTCCTAGATATTGGCCGGTGAATTTACATTTTCGTAATATTTTATTAGATTTAATACCATTTTTTTCGCTTGTGGATGCAAAAAACCCGAAAATTGTTTTCTATTACTCATTTTGTCACTGACTTTGAAGTGACAACTGCTGGTATTTATATGTTTATCCTCTTTTTTCATATGAAAATATCATAGGTCTATCTAATTCATCTTCCGGATTTTATGCGTATGATATGATTACACGTAATAAAAGAAAAACAAACTTAAAAAGTTTGTCGTTGATAAACCATATGACCCGCACGATAACACTGCTTTTGAATATATAGTTGGCGCATTACCTTTCTGGAATGACGTCATTTTTGGTTATTTTTGTTTGATTTATGTTAACTGACAGTGACAAAAACATTTTGAAAAAACTCATTGTCGTTTCTTTACAACAGTCAATGCCGGTTTTGGTTATGTGTCTTTCAGAATATATTCGTCAAAATTGACATTGATTTGTTGTGATTCTTTTTAAACTTTTGCAAGATGCCGAGAAGATATAATCAGCAATCACAGCTAATAGTTTTGAATATCTTGGCTTTTTTTCAATTGGAAAAAGAGCAAGCTAAAAATGGAATCCTTCCGCAAACTGATAATATAATTGAACGAGCTTCAAATGCAACAAAACTTAGCCATACAACAATCATAAATATTAAGAAAAGAGGAATAACGAGCGATGAATCCTTTACCTCCAGAATGTCTCAAAAGCAAAAAGAGGTAAAAACAAAAATTACAGATTACTTAAAGAACAAAATAAGAGATACGGTCTACTGCATGTATGCGAAAAATGAATATGTTACAATGCAGACTTTGCTTAAAAAACTAAAAGAGATAAATGAATATTTTAATTTTTCCATCACCTCGCTAAGAAAATACGTAAAAAGTTTTTTTAAGTTTTTAAGTGGAAGAAATCAAATAATAGAAAATACCTGATGGATTTGCCCCACATCGTCCACAAGAGAATCAATTTCTTGAGGGAATATGTCAAAAATCAAAATCTAGGACAAGATGCTTATACCACCGTATTTATTGATGAGACTTGGATTTTTAGTAAAGGTTCGTTTAGAAACAGCTGGCAGGATAACACTATGTCTACAAGTTCTAAAAAAGCTAGTGAAGGTCATCGATATATTGTAGTTCACGCTGGATCAAAGGAAGGATTTATTAAGGGGGCCAGTTTAATATTTAAAAGTGGACTAAAAAGCGGAGATTATCATGACAATATGAACAAGCAAAATTTTGAAAATTGGTTTAAAAATCAGCTGGTACCAAATCTTCCTCCAAAAAGTTTGATAGTGATGGACAACGCAAGCTATCATTCCGGCCTTTTAGAGGATATTCCAAGAAAATCATGGACAAAGCAGAGATTGATTGGATGGTTAAAAGAAAAGAACATTGACTTCCCAGAGAGGGCCATGAAGGATGAAATATGGAGCATTGTAGAAAAAAATTGTAACATTGAAAAAACATTCTACCTTGACGAATATGTGAAACCTTTGGGCCACAAAATACTAAGACTTCCTCCATACCATTGTCAATTTAATGCTATTGAAATGGTATGGTCTGAGTGTAAGAGGAAATACGACCAATACATTGCTAGTCTGAAGGGGACACCATCGGAAGTTTTGGCCATGTGGGAAAAAGCGATAAATGAAGTATCTTCAGAGCATTGGAAAAATTATGTCAGCCACACAGAAAGGGTAATCCAAGAAGCTTGGAAGACAATACAGATATGTGATGCTTCAGGCATTGCGCCACTTGTAATTAGTACCGACGAAGAGAGCAGTGACGATGAAGAATTTAGTTCTGATTCTGAAGACAGTGAAGGGGAGTAGTTTTTATTTTTAAAGTTAGTTAGTTATACATTAATTTCTCTCTTTTAGTTTTTAAAGCAAAGTCTGCATTGTAACATATTCATTTTTAGCATACACGCAATAGATCATATCTCTTATTTTGTTCTTTAAGTAATCTGTGATTTTTGTTTTTACCTCTTTTTGTTTTTGAAACATTCTGGAGGTAAAGGATTCATCGTTCGTTATTCCCCTTTTCTTAATATTTTTTCAGTATTGTCTGTAATTGAGAATTAAAATAATTTTGATGAAAATGTGTAACTGGCGTCAATTTATTACATTGCAAACAAAGAATAAGACTAAGATGAAAGAATTTATATTAGTAAAGTCTTATTTGCAAAATAATTTTAGTTTTTGAAGTTATAATAGTTATTTTTGTATTAAGTGTGCAAAATGAGGGTTTTTTTATGGCAATGAGAGTGATAATTTTTTGCCAGCCATTTTCGACAAGTTGCAGCGCTTTCTGTACAGAAAATGCCAATTTTAAATTCGCTTTAGCCAGTGCTGAACGCACCCCTCCTATCTACATCACTGCATACGTTTAGGTTAGGAATCATCGCTGAAATATAAATAATATAAGAAATACGTTATTTGAAACCAGCGTGACGTCATTCCAGAAAGGTAATGCGCCAACTATATGTACTGAACTAAATTAGGTTACACTTAACTAGTCCTAATAAATGGAAAGTTTCATAGCGAGGGATGTTCCAGGTAAAGGAAATTTACCGATTTTTATTGACGAAATAGCCCTAATAGTTTTCTTCTTAAATAATGTTTTATTTCTCCTAAAAAGAGGAAATTTTGAACCATTTGAGAGAAGGCGGAGGTATACATAAAAAACGGAAGGGTTGACAACCCTATTTGTTTCTAAACGGCAATTTAAATTGTAAAATGATTGGTTTGATCAATTATCCTGGAACGCACTATACGTTTTTGAGAAGTAAAATATATATTCCCGCAATATATAAATTTAAACACGTCCTGTTAGTACTGTTAAATTAAATATTCCTGCCTCTTCTTTTTAGTTGAATTACCGAGAATATGACAAAACAGCTGATGCGCATAATTAAAGCAGAAGTCACGTTTCATGCCGTCTCTCGACCAACAAGTATGTCTTTTTTGCTTTTTATTAGTTGACTGTCTCTCTCTTCTTTGGTATGCAAAATTAACGAACAACGGAACTTTTAGGTAACGAAATCGAAAATAGCTGGGCATAACATTCTTATAACCATACCGGGTGACACAGGAGACAGGGTTCAGGCTGTCAATTTTTTTGTTTTAAAAATGTTAGTTTGAAATTTGAGACATTTCTATAACTCCATAAAAGGCAAATTTTCTATTAAAAAATCGGTAAATTTCCCGTTATGATTTTTTCCATTTGTTAAGAATAGTGAAGTGTGGCCCAATTTAGTTCAGTACATAGTCACAGCATACAGGGTGATTGAAGGTCGATGGTAGGTTAGGCGTTTTTGGAAAACGGGTTGTAGGATTGTTCTGAAAATTTGACGTCTTGGGTAAACGGGCCTGCCCTATCGATCTAAAATATTTTCAGCCTTACAGTCTTTCCGCTTCTACCCAAAAGTCGTAGCAATTTTGTTATTTTATATAGAACACTCTGTATATTGTTGTTTTTTTGGAATAGGTAATAAATAAATATATAAATATTTTCCTTTCACTTTCCTATACCCATCTCTACCCGTTTTCAAAATATTAATTAATTTTTAACTTGCACGATGAGAAACTTGATTTTAATTAAATTGAGATTTGGATAGCGGCTTAAGTAAGAGTATTTAGATTCTATATGCAAATCGAAACGATATCATACAGGGTGACCCAAAATTATTGCTAACTTCCTTACTTATAAAAGAGGACGAAAATGCGTTTTTTTCTAATGGAGCATCACGTATATTATTTAACTGACAGTTAAATTTGCTTTCAAATAATAAAGCAAGTTTCTATACCTAAAGTGTCAGGTTTTTCTAAAATACACGATTCCTAGCGAGTTATCCATGGTAGTTCGTTGCTAGGAGTCTTGAAATAGTGTAAAATGAATCCGAATATTACGCATTCAAATAATGTTCTTATCAAAATCTTTATTTTACATGAGTAATGTGATCAAATAATACCGAGAACTTGCAGAAAATTTAATGTAACATAACTTGAATTACCACAAATTAACGAAAGGAACTTTGTGCGAATACAGAACCGTTTCATGAGTTATGCAATTTGAAAAAGTAACAATAAAATTAACATGTCAGATAGAGTCAAGAAAACATTATTTGTGTTTCAGTAAATATTGAAAGTGTTGGCCATTGCACTCCAAACATTTCAAAATGTGCTTTTCCACACGGTGTGTAGTGGCTCTTCTAATTTCACTGGCATCAAATTCTTCATTCAATACACTGAACTACTCGTTGCTGTAATTCTTCCTTGTTTTGTGCAGAGGTCATGTACACTTTTTCTTTCAAAATATCCCATAAATAAAACTCCAGTGGCGTGTTTTGGATCACCCTGTTTGATATCGTTTCGATTTGCATATTGAACCTAAGTACCCTGGACTTACTTAAGCCACTACCGAAATCTCAATTTTATATAAAGTAAAAGTCCGGAAAAATCAAAATTGAGTTAAGATCATGTTTTTCATCGTGTAAATAAAAAATAAATTAATATTTCAAAAATGGGTAAAGGTAGGTATAGGAAAGTATACAAGGAAAATATTTAGAGTTTATCAACCATTCCAAAAAAGTAACAATATACAGGGTGTTCCGTTTAAAATAACAAAATTGCTACGACTTTTAGGTAGAAGCGGCAACACTGTGTTGACAGACTCTCGCCGACCGAATTGAGAAAACATGTTTTTCGGCGTCTAAGGACACTGAAACGTAAATATCTGAAAAAGTCTAGGAGAGTGAATTTTAGAATACTTCCGTTTTACGAGGGAAGTAAAAATCGGTAAATTTCCTTTACCCGGAACTTCCCTCGTTATGAATCTTTCCTTTTACTAGGAATAGTGAAGTGGGACCCAATTTAGTTTCGTTCATAGTCATTTAGTAACACATATATACTGTATTTTCAAACATTTTTATTGGAGTCATTCTGTTCCATCATAATCCAATTCCAATATATGTTTTTGGCACAGCACTTTGCAACTTGCCAGATTGCTCTCGGTCCGGGGCTTATTCAGAGCTGGAGCGACCCTTTCAGATGATTTACACTTTATTCCGGTTTGGAGACGTTTTCGATGGAATGTCCGGATGGCGAGCTCTAAGCTCCCGGTACACCCCGAGAATTCTACTGCTAAGGCATCTTGGCTTCCACTAGATGCTCCTTCGGAGTACTACTGACCTTTTCTTTTAAGCTATACCCTTACCCCTCCCACTCCCGCCACATAGCGGCCATTACGTTAATATTCTATGTACAACTGCGGCAGACGAACGGAATGCAGGAACAACAAGGCCTCACACGTTCACAGTCTCTGCTCCTTTTCTAGCGGGGTCCTTAGTTTCCACACTGAGCGGTTGAGTCTTCCGCTTCCCCCCGAAATAATGCAGCTAAACCGAACACGTGGAACCACTTATGTTAAAAACACAGAGGACTGCCTTTGACGAGACGATCCCGAACACTCCTTCCATCATATTGGATTCCTACCAATATTTTACCCGTTTCTACCTGTCGCATTTGATTTTTGGGCTGACATTGACTTAAAGTCAATTGAATATGAATTGTTAAGATGATTTTTTAAAAATTTTACCAGTTCATTTTCATACAACATTTAGTTATCGCACACAATTTGAAGTAGTTTTTCAGGTTGAATTTTTAATTTTTTATTTAGCCGTTTTTGTTTCAATTCATACCGAAATTTTACCAGTTGACATAATACTTCTTATTAAATCATATTTCTAATTAAAAAAGCAGTGCTTCTCGAAATCTCGCCTTATTAAGATAACAAAAAATATATGTATTTTAAAGCTGACATAAAACCAAGTTTTTTTCTCAGTAACTCTTTGTTCTATCTCTGAAAGCAAAGTGGTGTCCGTATGTCCGAATAAATGTCTATAACTCGAAAACGGCCCAACGGATTTTGTGAATCTAACTTTATCTAACTAATTGTGTTTGTGATTTGGGATCTTACCACTAGAGGGCGTTTTTTTGATAATATAACAGAAATTGTAAATTTCCTAAAAAAAAATGTATCGATATGGTTTTTTTACATGATAAGAAAAATTAAGCCCTAATAAGTTGTTGTAACTTGTTCCTAACCGAAAATTTCGGTTAATGAACATTTGACCAACTTGATTTAATTCATAATTCGGAATATCGCCCTATTAAGATAACAAAGAAGTATGCCCGTTTTAAAGTTGAGATAAAATAGAGTCATTTTTGTTAGTGACTTTTTGCCCTGTCCCTAAAAATAAAGTGGTGGGGAGTGTTCCAATGTTTTTCCAAACAAATGTCTATAACTTGAAAACGGCTTAACGAATTTCAATAAACTGGGTAGCGCTGAAAAAAGCATTTCTTAAGGAACCAACATTACCTAAGTTATTGTTTTTGTAATTTGGTATATTGATGCTAGAGGAAGTTTTTCTGTAATATAAGAGGAATTGCAAGTTTTCTAAAAAAAATTAAATTTCTTTGCACGAAAAAATAGTAAGATGAAGCTTAAATAAGCACATGCAAGTTATAACTTCTTTCTAACCTAAATACAAAAAGCGGATTTTCGGGAAAAAACTTAAACACGTCCGTATAATGTTTGTACACTAAAACAGAAAATCAAAGCCCCCATAAGCAAGAATATTCGCGTGTAATTAAAAAATAGCAGAATAAAATGAACATTTTTCCAAAATGTGTTACTTTACTGGCGATTTTCGGACTTTTTTAACATATTTATTTCCTAAAATAATGAAGAATGTTTAAAATAAGTTTTGATAGTTGTTTTAAGCCAAAAATGAAATATTAATCTACACATGCACAATGTATGTGTTTAAATAAAAAGCATTCGTTGCAGAAGCAAAAGCTGCATCGGTATCCCGATCGACATCATTATGGAAAATATGATCTTCTCGCATTTAAACAAAAGCAGTCAATTTGGTAATGGTTTTAGTTAAAAACAAATATTTCTAAGAATTACATTTTTTATTCCATTTTAGGCATTTGGAGTATTTTATAACAGATATGGCAAAAGATATTTAACAAACATGACTCGATTTTATCTTAGCTTTAAATCAAGTTGGTGAACCTTTCATTGGCCAAAATTTCAGCTTAGGAAAAATATATCGGTTTATTTTGATATATATATATATATATATATATATATATATATATATATATATATATACATATATACAACACTGCCTTAAAGGTTTCAATCTAATGCAACAACGTATCAGTTCTCTAAAAAGTAAAAGAAAGTAAAAATATAAAATCACATATCATTTATGAAATTCCTTGCAGCAATTGCCCTAGTGTGTATATAGGGAAAACATCTCTATATCTTCAAAATCGCCTAAACGGCCACAAATTTGATAAAAAAAATACCACAAATACTCACAAATCATGAAAATCAAAATCAACATAAATTTAACTTTGAAGAAACCAAAATATTACGTTTTAAACCGAATCGAAATAAACGAGAGTTTTTGGAAATGATTTGTATAAAAAAAACACGACCATTCAATAAACAACAAGGCAGATAAAAAATCTCAACAAGATCTATTATAATTTAACAAATTAAAATATTTGATTCGTAAATACTATAAAGAATCCATCCATATGTAGAAGAAAAAACCGAATTCCTATGTTTATAGGCGCTTCTAAATATTTACTGGAAGAAGTCAATGCTGGAAATCATATCCAAAGTCCAGTCTCAGTTGCATGTTGTGTCTGTTGTAATTTTACAATATTATGTGTCGTTTTATATTTGTTCTGTTGTTTTAAACGAGGTAAGCCGAAAACTATTATTTTCTTTCTCTCGTTTACATATTTTATATTAAAGTTTTAGTACTGATGAAGGCCATGCAATGGTTGAAACGTTTACAAATAAATGACTCAATTGTCCCATTCATTCTAAGAACCGAAAATTCCAAAAAAAGAAGACCCTAAGAATATAGTTAAAAGGTTCAAGATCCATCCCATATTAACACATATATATATATATATATATATATATATATATATATATATATATATATATATATATATATATATATATATATATATATATATATATATATATATATATATATATATATAAATACGTGGTGATTCACGACCCACTGTATATACTTATGTGGTGTATGGGGTATCCCTAGGGTATATCGAAATGGATATTTAAATTGATTAATTCGGCTTTATTACCAAGATACAGGGTGATTTTCGTATTTTAGTAAAAATTTGTTCACCCTGTATCTCCTAAACTGCTTAATAGATTTTTTAAAATTTTGTACACAAACACTCTTGGTATATCATAACTTTTTGACGTTTGAAAAGTAGCAAAGTTCCAGGGCCGTATCCAGCCAATTCACACAGGGGAGGGGGGTTAGTTTTGAGACACCCTGTACATCGGAATTCGGTATTTTTGAATTTTTTTCTTAAACTATATTCATTTGTGAACAAAAATATGCCACCATCTTGAATGGCACACTAAAGGTTATGTACGAAATTTAAATCTTTAGATAGTACATACCCCTTTTTTTAACGGTATTTGTATTAAAGCTTTTAACTAAGTATAAAATTATTTCAATGATTGACTTTAAAAAAAAATTAAACTATCTCTACTAATAAAACACAGCCTTGTCGAATTAATTTTTATTTTCAGTAGCCCAAAAAAAACTAAAATCTACCCTAACACAATAACGTCTTAAAAGCTACAAAATGTTTTCAAAATGCATACCACCGGTGTATCTACATTCTTGTGCACGCTTTTGTAGGTTTGCAATTGAGCGGTGAATCTTTTGAGGGTTTTGTCCAACCTCGTCGCAATAAAAATGTATCCTATTTATTAATTGATCCCTAGTTTCGATTGGAACACTGTAAACTTTTTGTTTTAGATGCCCCCACAAAAAGTAGTCGGCTGGATTAAAGTCTGGCGACCTAGCTGGCCAAGGATGTGGTCCTCCGCGTCCAATCCACCGATCAGCAAATTGTTGATTGAGATAATTTCGAACATCAATTCCAAAATGTGCAGGTGCCCCATCGTGTTGAAACCATATGCCTCTTAAATTTACATTTTTTAATAAGCCCGGTAAAATGTTTTGTAGAAAGTCCAAATACACAACAGCCGTTAGTCGTTGAGGGAAAATATGTGGTCCAATTAAATGATTATTTATTAAGCCGCACCAAACATTCACTGAAAACTTTCGTTGAGAATTGGCCAATCGCAACGAATGAGGGTTTTCATCTGCCCATACATGAGAGTTTCTAGAATTAAAGACTCCGTCCCTTGTAAATTGGGCTTCATCAGTGAATAGTGCTCTAAAAATAGTTCTTCGATGATTTATTACCCACCTAGCAAATGCTAATCTAGGCAAGTAGTCGCCTTCTTCTAATCTTTGTACCTCTTGTACATGGAAAGGGTATAAGTTTTAATTTTTTATAGTTCTCCATACTCTTGTCTGCGGTATCGCTAATTGGGCGGAAATTCGCCTAGTGCTTGTGGTTGGATCTTCCCTCACAAGGTTGAGAATATTCTCTTCTTGGACCACGTTATTAGCACCCACTCTTTCAACATGAAGATCGGTTGAGGGAAACTTACCCTTTTCACGCAATGTATTAAAGGTTGCGGCAAACGTTTGGTGATTTGGAATTCTCCGATCCGGAAATCGTCTTCTGTATTCTTCTGTAGCAGCCCTTCCGTTACCATTACAAAATCCGTACGCAAATACGATGTCTGCGTACTCAGCATTTGTAAATAACGGCATTTTTACAATTATTGAAACGTACAAACTTTTTGCAAAGAGAAAATTCGAATAAAAAATCTTTATTTAACAATGTCAAACACAAATGATTGAATTGTATGTACGTAATGTCATTTTTAAAATATCTGTCTAAATTCCAAGGTTTACTTTATTATTTTTAGGTATTAAAATTTATTGAATTTGTATTTTTTTGTAGGTTTTAAGGTTACGAAAAAAATAAAGGTAAATAAAAAAATTAAAAAAAAACAAGCTCTTACACGTAATTTGTATAGAATAACAAAAATAAAAAAGATAAATTTTTACGGTAGCCGATAAATGATCACGATCTCGAGCATTAGATAAGAGATGAGGCGAAAAAGACTCAAACAGAAATTAACTGGTTTATTAGTAGAGATAGTTTAATTTTTTTAAAAGTCAAGCATTTAGACAAAAACCTCAAATGTTAATGATTCAACGTTCAATTGCAATTCACAAAAGCGTGCACAAAAATGTAGAGATACCGTTAGACAGGCGTTATTGTGTTAGGGTAGATTTTGGTATTTTTGGGCCACTAAAAATAAAAAATAATTCGACAAGGCTGTGTTTTATTAGTAGAGATAGTTTAATTTTTTTTTAAAGTCAATCATTGAAATAATTTTATACTTAGTTAAAAGCTGTAATACAGATACCGCTAAAAAAAAGGGGTAGGTATGTACTATCTAAAGATTTAAATTTCGTACATAACCTTTAGTTTTTCATTCAAGATGGTGGCATATTATTGTTCACAAATGAATGTAGTTTAAGAAAAAAATTCAAAAATACCGAATTCCGATGTACAGGGTGTCTCAAAACTAGCCCCCCCTCCCCTGTGTGAATTGGCTGGATACGGCCCTGGAACTTTCATCCTTTTCAAACGTCAAAAAATTATGATATACCAAGAGTGTTTGTATACAAAATTTTAAAAAATTGGATTAAGCCGTTTAGGAGATACAGGGTGAACAAATTTTTACCAAAATACGAAAATCACCCTGTATCTTGGTAATAAAGCCGAATTAATCAATTTAAATATCCATTTCGATATACCCTAGGGATACCCAATACACCACATAAGTATGTACAATGGGTCGTGAATCACCCAGTATATATATATATATATATATATATATATATATATATATATATATATATATATATTCATTTTAGATGCTCACGACCGTATTAAGATAAATAAAAAATCTAATATCGGGTATGCGGTCTGTAGGTCAAATAAATAACTAATTTACTTCTGACATCCTATATTTCGTATTTATTTATGACTTCATCAGGAGGAAACGAAGTAAAAACATGGCTATATGCATTTCAACACACAGTAGAACGTTAAATTAGGACGAATATATATATATATATATATATATATATATATATATATATATATATATATATATATTATATATCTTAATAGGTTAAAATTCCGAGGAAGACCTGTTTTTTTACCTAAGATGGTTAAATTTTCATTGACCGAAATTTTAGATTAGCAACAATATATCCGGATGCGGTTTACGCTTGCTTAATTAGGCTGCATTTTGCTATTTTTTTCACGATTAGTTAGATAACGTTGGATCCCCAGGGAATGCTTTTTTCAGCGATACCAAATTTTTTATTTATTAAAATCCGTTGAGCCGTTATCAGTTTATAGAGATTTATTTGGAAAAACATTTAAACAACCCCCACCACTTTATTTTCAGAGATAGAAAAAAGAGTTAATAACAAAAAAAACTTCTCAGTTTTTACATGCATACATTTTTGTGTTATCTTAATAGGGCGAAATTTCGAGAAACACTGTTTTTTTTTTAATTAAGTATAGTAATTCTGCCCCCTAGCGGTAATCTTAGAAACTTACAAATTAGTTTCAGAATTTTCTAGTTGTCACGTTGGTCATACAATTTTTTTCCGCAAGTTTGAGTGGTTTCCGAGATCCAGCCGTTTACCTCGCTTATTTGCACACCCTGTACATAATTACTTGAAAGACAACGAACTTTTTAGCAAGTTTATCAAAAGCACATAAGTATTCAGTAAATAATCAAATAATATATTCAGTTTAGAGTTATTAACCGTTCCACGTGATTACGTGCATCAAGAAGGCTACCTGAGAACTAGTTTTCTATTTCCTCATGTTTGAATAAACATTACAGTTTCCAACTGCAAAAATGCTCAAAATAAATATGGAAATCAGACTAGTTTGTGAAATTTGTTAAAGCAGCTATTAAGTGTAAATTTTTAATTGTTTATATGCGATTCTTATGTAGGTTATAACTCTAATGATTACGAACGCCTGTTTTTTTTCTTTCATTTGCAATTCTACTAGAAATATTCTCTTAATTACTAATTTACATGGAAAAAAGTTCTAATGTGCTTGCAAATTAGAGAAATCTCTGGGCTGAATTGGCTGATCAAAGCCTAGAATTATCAAGTACACATAATATCAATTATACCTAATTGGCATTTAAATTATAGCAATGAAAATTAGATTTTTCAAAAAATCGACCATTTGTTTGAAGTACAAAACATTATTTTAATAATGATTTATAATGATATAATATAATTAATGAAAAATCGATAAATTTCCTTTACCCGGAACTTCCCTCGTTGAATGAATCTTTCCTTTTATTAGAAATAGTGAAGTTTGACCCGATTTAGTTCAGTACATAGTCATTTAATAACACATATACAGTGTGTCCCAGATTCGCTTCTCTATATAAGGATCTCGGCTCCTATTATACTTACAGCAAAGGTTAAATCGGAAAAGTTTTAGAGGAAACTTAGCGCATTCGATATCCGGCTTCAGATTTACGATCGGTCAATTGCTTTTAGAATTATCGGCGAAAAAACGAAAATGGCGGAATTCGTTTTTTCGCCAGTAAATCCAAAACGGCAAATTTGACAGCTGTCTATTTCTAATATATTATCACAGCTGAACAGCACAGCGCTTTTTGTTCCTCTACTCTGCGTGACTCAGAATGGATTTTCGAAAACTTAATTCAAAGTACAATTTCTTTCTAATAGCCTAATATGTCCAAAATCATTGAACACATTTATAGGCTCAACCATTCCAGATAAACAGCCTCCTTCTCTTCAAACAATAACACCAACATTAACCAATATTGTGAACCTCTCCTGAGAACTTTCAAATTCGCTTTTTCTTCAGTCAACGAGCTACATCTCAAAGGTAACATTGTAACTACCTACTATCAGTGGCGGCTATTCAGGTGAAGTAGGTGAAGTGCTACTACACCACGAAAAAACAAACAAGCAAACATCTAACTATATTTATTATATATCTCTTAAAATTTAAGTTTTTACGTTCATTTATTCACCTAATTGGCAAAAAATAAACTGTACATCTCGAATAAATATTTTACTTGACCGTTAGCGGCATGTCTTTTCAAAACTTTTAATCGAACTTTATTATAACAACTATAACAGTGGCGCAAACCGCTTCGACTTTGCTGGAGGTGCTATGTTTAGTTTACGATTTTCCTACTACGTTACCATCTCAACGCGTTCGCGATGACTTCGACCGCATGAAAGATTAATGTTAACCAGCGCCATACAACGCTCTCGGTGAATTGCTAACGCAGTACACTACACCCACGTGTCGTTCAGTTTGAGGTGGTTGTTTAGTTTTATTTTCGCGGATTTCGCTGCAACCGGTTAGTTCCTTTGCAGTTTACTTGACTGTTTCGTGTTATATTTATTTATGGTGTTGTTACAACTTTATTTGGTGTCGGGTTTATTAATTTACATTATTGATGAAACTCCATTTAATCTATGGAAGGAATAAGATCAGAGTTTTAATCGCCATCCTGGTTTTCGGCGTACAAATGGTTATGTAGTAGTCAAATATTACAAAAATTGTTTTGCTGGCCTTGTTTACTAGTTTCCAATAAATATTCAGTCTGGAATAAGGAAGGATTTGCGGGTATGTTAAATATATGAAGGTCTTTATATAAACATGAAGACTCGGCGAAGCATTTGAAATTCGAATTAATGATAAAAACATTTGTAAAAAATCAAAGCAGTATAGCTGACACTTCAAAAGAAAATGCTAAACTATATAAAATTGGTAATTGATGCAGTTTTGTACCTTGCAAAACAAGAGTTAGTCTTTCGCGGCCGTGATGAGAACAGCGAGTGAATAAATAGGGGGAATTTTAAAAAGCTTTTAGGTTTATTAATATCGAGAAGTTCCCAAGAACTTAAAGATCATCACAAAAAAATTAAAAATGTTTTTACTGGTGACTCGAAAACTATTCAAAATGAAATAATTAATTATTAATTGAATTTAATTGAATGCATTTCTGATTATTTAAATGATCATGAAAAAATGACATAATGAACACAGTTTTTTTTCTGTGCAAGTGAATTACGCCACTGATATTACGCAAACCTCCCAGTGCTCCATAATTTTAAGATTCAGAAGGTTCAGTAGTCGAGAGATTCTTAGGATTTTATAATGTCAGTTCCGATAGAACGTCGGAGAATTTATATTCTCTATTGGATCAATTTTTGACCAATATAAACATAAATTAATAGGGCAATGTTACGATGGCGCAAGTGTGATGTCTGGCCATCTAAATCTAAATAAAATCTAAAAAAGAAAATATAGCCGCAGGCTATATTTGTCCTGATGCAGCAAAGTTTAAAAATTCTAAATGTTGAATTTTTTGCAAGCCTTAGTGGTATTCCCTCATTTTTTGATCACTCAGCCAAACGAACGTATGCTCTTACATCTGCATCTACAAGGCATATACCAACAATTACAAAAACTCGTTGGTCTTCAAATTCGAAGTTAGTAAATGTGATTGTTCAAGTTGCGTTCTTCAAAAAAAAAATCGTTTGACATTCATTTTTCCATATCTAATATAAAACGCTGTCGTGAGGCGCTCTGTAAAATAAAAGAAATGAAAATTTTTTTGAATACCATGTTTGATAAAGCAAATTCTATTACATAAATAAATCATTACAAACGTGAGCTTGCTAAGCTTTCACTTGAGGAAATTAGGGCTAAGTATAGAACCCTTTTTTATGAAATATTGGACCATATTTTAAAGAAAATGACACTAAGCTTTCAAGACTCTGAAAAACTTACATTTTTATGTTTAGCAGATTATAGTAAATTTTCCGAATATAGTTTAAATTTTCCGACTGGCCCGTTTGAAAATTTGTTACAGTTGTATGGGGAAATATTTATAAAAAACAACGACTTAAAACTGAGCTTGGTCTTATTTTTGCCAATGACAGTAATTGGAATATATCGCTGCAAGAGTAAGTGAAAAAAATTAATGAACATAAAGATATTTTAACCAAAGCATATAAAGTGTTTTCCCTTATTTTGACAATACTGTCGACAAGTGCTTCAGTGGAAAGAAGTTTTTCTTTCTTATTTAAGAAATACAATATCTCAAAAAAGACTTACTTCTCTAGGCACTATTTCAATGCAAAAGGAATGTCTGGAGGAGATTAGGGCAACTCATCAATTTTCAATTATTGACAGTTATCAGTTCTTCTGCAATACTTGCTAATCTCTACGCAATCCTTATACAAACCGTAAGTTTTTAATTTTGGGTGACTTTAATCTTCCATTACGTCCTTGGGCAGAGGAAGATAGCACACTAGTCCAGTTGAGCTTTATTCAACATCTGCTGAAACCTTAATGAACTCTATGTACTTCCGGTTCAAAATCACCTTGGCAGAACTCTGGACTTAATCTTGGCTGATGAACTTAATCATCTTTTTGTATCAATCAGTCTTCAACCATTACTCTCCATTGATACTCACCATCCAGCAATAGAAACCAATTTCAACCTGCAACATGTCCCTCCTATGAGAAGGGAGGGTAATAAAAAAGTTCACCAGTTTCATCAAGCGAATTACTCCGATCTGAGCAGTTTTTATGAAGAAGTGGACTGGTCTTTTTGACATAGATGAAATGATGCACCTATTTTGGAATCGCTTCATTTATACCAAAGAAAACTATCTCTACTGACAAGTATCCCAGATGGTTCGACTCTAGTCTTCGGAAATGTATCGCACAAAAAAAAACCTAACAAAAAAATTTTTTTAAAAATTCCAGAAGTCTGGTCTCCAAACAGACTACGAATCTTACTCTAGGGTTCGTCTGAGGCCAAGATTCGAGCTGATATGTGCTACCTCTTATATGTGACCAATACAGAGCGCCTGGATCGCTCAGAATATAAAACATTTCTGGTCATTTATCAATAATCTTAAAAGGACATCAGTTTACCCGCTCAGATGAAGTACAACGGCCAAAAGTTGGTTCACCCACAGGATATTATGGAAGCATTTGCGACTCACTTGCAACTTTCATACTCTAGACTTGGTGAAATAAATTTAAGTACCCTAGAGCCTATCACATTTGCGGCAACACTATCATCAATCTGCAATCGCCAAAGTGTTTGAATCAATTCTCACTGATGAATTATTTTTCACATACAAACACTACATTATTGCAGATCAGCATAGTTTTTATCGGATACGTTCAACAGCAACCAACCTCGCATTGTATCAGAACTTCCTAATTTCATCCGTTACA